>APFE030910637.1:8966-34791 GCA_000404065.3 Pinus taeda | reverse complement strand
CGAGGGAGTTGAGAAATACATGAAAAAACATGATTACAATCATGTTTTCCATGTATTTCTCATTTTGCGTGTAGATGGGCCCATTGAAAGTATGGAACATGGGCACTCCTTGGATGAGGAATTGAATTCTGCATCCAATGAGTGTTTCCACTCAAAATTTGAGTAAACCCAAGGGAGATAAGTTGAAAATACGAGTTGAAAAAAAAGTTTTTTATTTTTTCCCTTTAAAATTTGATGATGTAATCTAATATTATTTTATTATTTCCACTATTATTTTATAATTTCCTTAGGAGGCCCATTTTAGACCTCAAAACTCCCTTAATGACTATTTATGTAACAATGCAATGTATAAGTAATGCTTAAGGACATAGAAATGCAAACACTGGATCCGAGAAGTGTAACAACAGACTTTACTATATTTCTTTTGATTAATGCAATTCTAATTTCCTAAGCACTTAATAGCCTTAGATATTTTGCACAACTCTGATCGGAGAGTCGAACCCACTCTCCTGATCAAGTGTTGTTGGATTAGTTGTGTGTGTAGATTTATGTTAGTTGTGTTCGCTCTGCTTTATTGTTGTAATGGTTTATTGATTGTATTACTATGAATTTAGATTGGTGTTACTCTAATTTGTTGTCACTATTATTTTCTTTTTGTTATTCATCTATTATTCTTGATTAATTGCTCAATACTGGGTAGGGAACCTACGGCCTGCATAGACTTTGCACGATACCCTTGAAACAATGAACGAGCCACGGGTTAACAATTAATGTGGGGAAGGGTGAATTCAATAATTCATATCTAAACACCAACATTTTGGCGTCGTTGTTGGGGAGGCTATATAAGGCACAAAAGTATGACCAATATTGACCATAGGAAAACTCTCTCACTCTGATTAAGTAATTCTTACCTCTTTCAAGGTCCGAGCTCAGATTTTATGATTTTCTTTTTCGTTCTCTTAGGAACTCTCTCTCGTCCTAATTAGGTAGTTCTTACATCTTTCAATACCATGGCTTTAAATTTTTTGATTGGTTATTTTCCTTTCTCTGTTTTCTTGATTTTAGGAACACTCTCTTTCCATGGTTAGGTGAAGTCTCCAATAAACCTCTTCGAGGGCCTAAGCTTAAATTGTTGGATTGTTTATTTTTCTTGTTAATTATAGGGTCCATCCTCTTATCCTGGATAGGAAAGTTCTTTTTACCCTATTCTAGGACATGAGTTTTATATTTATTTGGATGTTTTTCCTTCACTTTCATATTGCAAAATAGAGACACGAATAAAATGGGCAAAGGGAAACCCCCAAAAAGAGGAAAGAAAGATCTAGGCATAATTAACTATATCCAAGAAATCAGTTAAAGAGTTGAGTTAGGAGAATCATCATGAGTTTTCATTAGGGTTAGATCTCATACGAGATCAGGAGGACAATCAATTTCACAACCAAAACCTCCCCCAATAACAAAAGTATAACTCAAGGAAGACGAAATAGGAATAAGGGGGATTCGAGGAGTTGACCATTTCAAGTTAAAAAGAAGAAGAGGAAGACTTGAGGGAATTAAATCCACCATTTGATCGAGGAAGTGTTGTTAGACAAACTCAACCCCATGTCATAGAACAACTAGAACCTATTGAGATTCCATGTGACCATTGGAAGATATTCATGGCCCATACAACTTCCACGATCGAATTCCCAATTGGAGATATTAGAGGTGATGCACCTATGAAACCTATTCCTTTAACATCATTACCTAATTTCCATGGTCTCTCCTCTGATGATCCAGATAAATTCCTCTTTGAATTCGACATTGTCTTTCAAGGATATGATTATATTTCTGATGCTCATAAATTGAAGATATTCCCTGCTACTCGAAAAGGAACAAATCTAAGATGGTTTATGGGGCTAGGAGGAAAATCTATTACAACATGGGATGACATGAAGAAATTTTTCCATGAAAAATATTAGGAATACTACAAATATCGAGATATTGAAGAGGAAATATTTAGGATTGTGCAGAAAGAGGATGAGAACATGGAGGACTTTGTGGAATTCTTCAAATACAGACTATAAAGGTCAGGCCATAGTGATTTGGATAAGGATATCTTAAAGATAATGTTTGTTCGAGCACTAAGGGAGGAATCTTTGGAACTCTTGAACATGGTAGGAAAGGGAGATATCTAAAAGGAATAATTCGACACCAGTTGTGAGTTGTGTATCAAATGTTCACATGGAGCTGTGAGGAATAAGAAAGGAATACGAGCTCTCAAGGCATCCAACAGTGGGGTTACAAATGTAGAAATTGGAAACTTGTTGGATAATTTGAGGACTAATATTCTAAGCACATTGTCCTCACAACTGGATGTTCTATAGGAAAAATAGAAATAGCTAGAAGCCAAGAAGGAAATGGCCATTTTTTTCCCTCAATGCAGGAAGGAGCATTTGTTGAAGGAGTGCCCACTCAATCTTGTTGAAACGTGTGCAATATGTGAGCATAGTCATTCTACTAGCACATGTCCATCTCTTCGTGGGATGAAGGCAGTTTTTTAGGAAGAAAATGAATAAGTAGATCAGATTTAATTCATGGGATCAAAGAATCCTTGGCAACCACGGCCACAGAACATGAATCAAGGTATGTCTCAAGATCCTTCTTAGTATTCTAATAATTTAAATTTTGGGCCTTAGCCTGTACCATTTCCACCTTCATGGATGCAATACTACCAGTATCCAATGCCCTAGCAATCATGGTCCCCCCAACCTGGTCCAACCCCTTCATGGTCCCAGAGCTTGCATGGACATCCTCTTCCTACAGGTCAATCTTCCTAGCCTATGTCGCCATAACAAATACAACTTCCCTCTAATGTCTCAACAAACAATCCTCCTCTTCGTCCACAACTACCTGTCCAATCCAACCTGCATTTGAACAATAGGGGATCCTAACTGATTAACACACTCAACCTTCCTGCATATAGTATTTCCACCATGAAATGCAATGAATTAAATCTTCTGTTCGATCGGGTGGTAAATGCCAAGACTTCATCGATAATTGTTGAACATACTAATGATGAAGCCTCAGAACCAGAACCTGGAAACTCCTCTAGAAGGATTGGGGGTGATTTGATACAAAGTACCATGGAACAATAGCCCCCTACTCAAACAACTGTCAGTCGAGGATGCCAAACTAGCCCACCGTACCCTGATATGCTATCCTTGAGCAAACAAATTCCCCAACCTGAATTTGATCTTTTGGGGGAATTACAAAACTTATTTTTCAAAATCCCATTAATACAGGCTATGGAGGATGTGTCGATATATGCTACAGTGATTAAGGAATTTTTCTCCAAAAATCCTGGCAGAAAATCGAAAGACCCACTCACTATTCATCTCATGGGAGAATTATCAAACATAATGTCAGTAAAAACTATACCCATCAAATATGGTGATCCAGGAAATTTGATTATCACAGTGAAAATTAATGGAATTGACATCCCAAATGTGTTGGTGGGCCTAGGAGCTATAATTATCGTTATAACCTCTACAACTATAATTACCTTGGGACTACTTGATCTTAAACCAACTCCTACAGTCCTAGACTTGTAGACCGATCCACTGTAAGACCAGTTGGGAAGTCGGAAGATGTGACTATTTCTATAGACTCATGGCAATACCTTGTCGATCTTCTGGTGTTGAATACTCAATCTCCATCTGGGGAGCATCCTTTGATTCTAGGTAGACCATGGCTTGCTACTGCAAATGCTTACATTGGGTGTCAATCGGGAAATATGGTAATATCCAATGGGGAAATCACAAAGAACCTTGTTCTATACCCACTGACAGAAATAATCCTATCGATAAAACTAGGGTTTACCTTAGCACAAAATTTTCCACCCTCGGATGAGCCTAAACTTGGAAATGAATATATTAGACCAATTCTTACGATTATTGAAGCTCTCTATTTTAAGGATGAAATGGAAGATTATTCTATTAGCACATTTATTAGTAGTCCTAATTATCTTTCTGGTTCGACTCGGAGGTTATTAGAATCTGTTATGAGCTGCACTACTTAGGAAAATATTGAACCAAAAACAAAAATAAAAAAAATTCCTATCACTGCACCCCATAATAATATTCATGTAGAAATCGATCAAGGGAAAACATTTAATGTGAATCCTAATTTTTCACCTTCCTAGAATGAGCAATTGCTAAAATTCCATCAAGATCAGAAGGAAACCTTTGATTGGAAATATAAAGATATGAAAGGGATCCTTGTTGATATATGTACCTATCATATATACATAAGAGAATAATGTCGACCTATTTGACAACCATAAAGAACAATGAATCCTGATTTGAAGAACGTTGTCAAGGAAGAACTATGGAAGCTATTGGGTGTTGCGTTTATTTATCCAATCTCAGACAGTCAATGGATATCCCCATTAGTCATTGTTCCAAAGAAAAATGGCAAGTGGTGGATCTATTTTGATTACAGGGCATTCAGTAAAGAAACCCAAAAAAACCACTTTACCTTACCTTTTACTAATCAAGTCCTTGACACGTTAGCTGGGAAGAAGTCCTCCTTTTTGGATGGATTTAGTGGATATAACGAGATCAAGGTAGCTCCTAAGGATCAGGATAAAAATAAGTTTACTTTCCCTTGGGGACCTTTTGCATACCAAGTCCTTCCATTTGGCCTCTTCAATGTGCCTGCTACCTTTGAACGGTCAATATTGGGAATTTTTTCTAATCTAGTTAATGACAATGTTGAAATTTATATGGATGACTTTACCCCATATGAGGATTCCTTCAAAGAAGGTCTGGAGACTTTATAAAAAGTACTTAAATGATGAAAATAGACTCATGTTTCTCTTAGTACAGTAAAATGTCATATGATGATGGAAGAAGGGATAGTTTTGGGGCACTTACTTTCAGCTGCAGGAATACGGGTTGATCCTGCTAAGTTGAGGTAATCTTAAATTTTCCTACACCAAAGACACCAACAAAATTATGTAAATTTATTGATTATGCTGGGTGTTATTGACGCTTTATAGATAATTTTTCTAAAATAGTATTTCCACTTTTCCAATTATTTCCTAAAGATGCAAAATTTGTGTGAACTGATCCATGTGAAGCAACTTTTTTGGAAATCAAGGAACTATTCTATAAAGCTCCGATATTATGAGTCCCTACCTAGAAACTCCCGTTTCATTTCTCCACAAATGCTTCTCATACAATAGTAGGGGAAATCTCTAGACAACAGGAGGACAAGAAACCGTATGTGATATACTATGTCAGGAAGAATTTAACTCTTGTTGAACTTAATTATACGGTAACTGAAAAGGATTTTTTGGCTATCATTTATGTTATTAAAAAATTTCAACATTATATTACAGGGTACCCCACCTTTGTGCACATAGACCATTCATTCATCAGCTATCTAATGAACAAACCGATAACTCCGGGTCGAACTACAAGATGGTTCTTATTGATACAAGAATTTGATATTACTATTGTAGATAAACTAGGAAAAGATAATGTGGTAGCAAATTTCCTATCTAGGCTGAATATTAATGAGGAAGATACAACTATAGAAGATATTCTTCCTATTGAGCATCTCTTTTCAATTTCTACTCACACCCCTTGGTATGTAGATGTTCCTAACTATCTTGGTATAGGTAAGGTAGCTCACCATTTATCATGCAGGGAACAATGAAGAATTATCCAGCAAAGTGCCCATTGGACATGGATAAAGGGATATATATTCTACACTTGACTAGATCAGTAAATTTGGTGTTGTGTAGGGGAGGACTAGATTTACGATATTCTAAAAGTTACCCATGATGGTCCTTATGGAGGGAATTTTGCAGATAAGAAAACTGGTCATAAGGTGTTGTAGATGAGATACCATTGGCCCTCCATTTTTCACAATGCTAAGAAATATGTGCAAGGGTGTGACAGCTGCCAATGAATGGGTCATCCTGGTCGATCAGATGAAATGCCACTATAGCCTCAATTAGTCATGAAGCCTTTTGAAAAGTGGGTTATTGATTTTTTTTCAAGCCATTTAACGCTCCTTCGCATCAAAAGTCCACATTCTTGTTTGCACAAATTATATGAGAAAATGGGTGGAAGCCAAATATGTCACAAAATCCATTGAATAAGTTGTCTTAGACTTTTTATTCGAAGAAATTTCCATTCAGTACGAAGCTCATAGAGGGATAGTTTCAAATGGAGGGCTCATTTCACATCACATTTAAAAGGAGATCTTATGGGAAAATATGGATCAAACATAGGGTGACATCTCCATATCATCCTCAGTCGAATGGTCAAGTCCAGAGCACAAATAAGGTACTAAAAAATATCATCACAAAGATTGTAGCTAACAATCGCCAAAACTAGGCTGAAAAACTTCCTAAATCACTTTGGGCGTATAGAACAACATGGCGAAATACAATAGGATTTTCACCATATGAGCTTGTGTATGGAAAATCCCCTTTGTTTCTAGAGGAATTCGAAATTAAGACACTTAGGATAGCGCTTGAAGTAGGTTTGGATCTTGCTGCAACCCAAAAACACAGATTGGAACAACTAATTGAGTTAGATGAAATTTTTTTGATAGTTGTACAAAATACTGCTACAACTCAGCAACAACAAACCAAGTGGCATGACAAATTCATCAAGAAAAAGGTGTTTCAAAAAGGTCGTTGGGCATTACTCTATGAATCTCGATTCAATGACTTCAAGGGAAATCTATTCTCTCTATAGATGGGACCATATGAAGTTGATGCATTATTTGACAATGGGAATATTAGACTTACAAAAATAGATGAGGCACACACTCATTTATTTGTAAATGGACATCACTTGAGATTATATCATCGTCTGACCTCTAGGGACTCCTTTGTTAAACATATTTATGATAACTCTGGTTCTGAAATCATTTACTACACATGACTAAAATAAGAATAAAATAAATACACACACACATATATATGTATATGTATATAGATATGTATATAGATACACATATACATATACACACACAGACACACACACACACAGACACACACACATATGTATATATGTATATATGTGTATATATATATATGGGTGTGTACGTGTGTGTGTGTGTATTTAATAAAGTTAAAACTCTGTTGCTACTCCATCAGTAGCACTCTTTTTCTTGCAGGTGTTGTTACTTCACCAACGTTGATACTCATTGGTGATGTTACTTCTCTGATGCTAATACTCCACTGGTGTTGTTACTTCACCGATGTTGATACACCAGTGGTTTTATTACTCCAACGATGTTGATACTCCACTGGTATTGTTACTTCACTGATGTTGATACTCCACTGGTGTTGTTACTTTGCTAGTGTTGATACTCCACTATTTGTTACTCTCTGATGTTGATACTCCACTAATGTTGTTACTCTGCCGATGTTGACACTCCGCTAAGGTAAGTCGCTAAGTATGTCCCCAAAATACTTTGTGGATTTGATTGGTATTTCATTTATGACATGACCTATCATGGCTGAGGACAATCATACCTTAATTGGGGGGAGATCTCGTATTTGAGAATAATGATGTCATTTCATCACTATTATTAAACCTTTCTTTAATTTCTCGTCATTACCACGATTTGTTAATATTCCCATCATACCCTTCACTTATATCCATGTGCATCATAAATGGAATTATGTATGAATATGCAGACATGCATTAATTTGCGTTCTTTTCCAATGCATTGGAGTGATTACCATAACTATAACACATTTACCATCGATCTTATCGTAACCCTCACCTATATTTAAAATCATCCTTATTACTGTACAATTTACCGACTAACAACCCCCTCAACAACTTGCTTCTACTCTGAGTACTTCTACAGAACAACAAATAGATTGGGCGGTCAGGCCTTTAGACACAAGCCGGAAAACACAGTGCAACTTTGGCATCAAGCATATGTATGGTAAATTTTTTAGGATGCGAGATAGCATATCTATTTTGAAAGGTTACATGGGCAATAAGGAAGGGGTAAAAATTTAGTTCACACTAAATTTGGAAGGGAATCATTCTAGAGTCTACGGACTAGAAATTTAGCTGACAGAAGAAGTTATTTTGACTGTTACTGGATTTCCGCAAGGAGGATAGAAGTGGTTCACCCGGAAAACACCCATGCCATAATTTCCAAAGTTATTGTTGCAGGTAGGACAAAATGTGGTATGCAAGGGGAAAGGATATGATTGAAAATCGTTAACACAACCATGTGCCAAGGATGCATACTTCGTAATGCGGTACATTACCTGTGAAGGTCGCCTCTCTAACATTTTTAAGTATCATTTTAATATTTTTACATGTCTCCGGTTTCATTGAATCCATCCTTTAAATATTTCGTTCTATATTTGGGAAAATTTTCAAGTAATGACATGGTCTGCGCATCGATCATGCCAGGTATTTGCAATCCTCACAAATCATGGGCTCGTCAAATTGTTAGTGATGAATGCCCTATCACAAACTCCTATGACTTAGCAACAATTGGTTGAGCTAGCAGAAGAAGAGGTTGTAATTATGATGCCAGTAAGGGTCGAAGACGAATTTTTGGCAGAAGAGGAAGTCATTGTTGACACTAAACCACAAGAAATAGTGTCAATTGTTGAACTTATGGAGGAATTAACAGAACAATCACTAGAGGGAGCAGAGAAAGAAAGGGAAGAAGAGATGATAAACTAGTTAGATAATGCGGGGAATAAGGGCTGAGAAAACTGAGGCAGAAGGCATTAGTGGGGAGGGAATTGAAGATTTTATTTCTCATTCTCCACTCCTTTCTTCCTTGCCAAGGGGGGCAAGGAAATTCCTTTGTCCTACCCGCGCACAAAAATAAAATATTTTTCCTATGGAATTGAGGATTGTTGGAGTAATTACAGAGGAAGGGGCCATTGTTGACATTTTACCATAAGAACCAGTGTCAATACTTGAAAAAATAGAAGAGGGAGCCATTGTTATCACTATCCCACAAGAACCAGTGTCAATTGTCAGACAAACAAAGGAAGAAGTCACCCTTGACACTGCCCCACAAGAACTAGTGTCAATTGTCAAACCACTGGAGGAGGAAGATACTCTTGACACTATCCCACAAGAACTCGTGTCAAATTTTAAGAAAATATAAGGGGATACTATAGGTGACACTGCTCCACAAGAATGAGTGTCAATTAGAGAATGGATAAAAGAGAGGGTTATTGTTGATATTTTTCTACAAGAGCCAATGTCAACTGCTAAGCAGATGGAAAGAGACATCGTCATTGATTCTGACCCTCAAGGACCAGCATCAATTCTTGAGCAAGTATAAGAAGAAATTAGGGCCTCAGAAAAACTGTTGGAAGGAGACATTAATGGTACCACCCTTTAGGAACCAGTACTGGCTCCTAAGTCATTAGAAAAAAAAATTGGTGATATCAGAACCTCCAATATGGGGTGCTGATGTCACTCCATGGATACTGGTAGTTGAACGAGTGGAGGAAGTGATAGTAAAGTAGGAATCGACCGATGAATTTGTTGATTTTAATCCACCAAACCCAACATTGGCCATAAGAGAAGCAAAGGATGTCTCTATAAAAAAATAATTTATCGAGAAACGAATGAAAAAGAAAGACCCCATCCAAAACCATTATCGATTTTTTTTAAGAGAAAACATTCAATTAAAAATGGAAATTACTAAATTGAGAAAGCAAGTGATATTGTCATGGAGAAGGGAAAGAAAGTGAAAAATTAATGTCATTCAAGCTACTGTAACTCTCGGAACCGGTAGAACAGCTTCAGCATAAGTGCAGGTAGAATACAAGTAGATGACCTTGACATCCACGCAGACTAAATCACCTCTGTATTTGGTAGAGGCTTAGGAATTATTATTGACAGCAGAGATTAAAATATGGAAGGTTGATGCTTCTAGCCTTCGACATGGATCTATTCCTATAGAATATCACCGGAGAGGAGTGAAGGAAATCTAGGAGCAAGCAGGGAGAGTGGTGGCTGATCATATCACTAAGGCGGAGAAGGCCAAGAAGATGCAGGAAAGTCTATAGAAGAATATTGAGGAGTTGTAGGGGATGGTCTAGTTACTAAAAGTAGACAAAGATGAGATGTTTTCCTTGATGTAGTAGATCATGGAATCTACACCTCCTCCTAATTTCTATGCCCTATTCCTCCACAAACAATACATGCTCCTCTGCCTGGAGAGTACCCATTAGGAGATAAGACATGATATGGAAGACCCAGTGCAGTTCTTGAGGATTTTGAGAACCCACAATCAATTAAACAAACATTTGATGTGTGAGATTTATATGCATAAATACATCCTGGATAATGATTGGTCATTTAATTTAGTACCGTATGTGGGAGACATTTAGCTAAGATGATTCACTTCCTTCATGATTGATTAGGTCAACTGGAAAAAGGCCTTTGACATGTTCGAAGAAAATCAAGCAAATCAACCACTTGTGATAAGTATGGAACATTGTCAATCTAAAGATATTTATAACAGAAATCAAACATTCCTACAATTGGAAGGGAAAAAGGACCAGATGTTGACAACACAAAAGTGGCGTGTTGACATGTGTATGAGGCAAATATGCACTTGTTTCCATCTACATGCAACTGATAAAGGTTCTTGACTCGAACCCCTATCTTCTGGGTTTCTCCAGTTGTCTTACTGTGTAGGAAGGCCTTTCCCTCGCTGAAAACAACATCATATCCCTTGTCTTCTAATATCGCCACAAAGATAAGATTCTTCTTCAATACTAGAACATGCATCACTTCCTTCATACGAAGGGTTTACCAGACTCCCTCTCAAAGGAAATGGTACCGATACCAGTCGTACTGTATCTACCATCATCGCCCATCTCGATGTGCACTCTAAGATCTTTCTCATTCAGATCAGAAAACAAATCTTGATCTCCTGTCACGTGAAAAGACGCACCACTGTCCAAGAACCATACCGATCCCATCGCACTTGATACCAAGCATGCGATCAGCAAAAAATCCAGCTCAAACTGTGAGGCTAAGGCCTCTCTCGCTGTAGAATCAGCAGCTTGCTTATTTTTTTTCTTCTTCGGACAATTTGTGGCATAGTGTCCGTGCTGGTGATAGTGAAAGCACTTCACCTTGGACATTTCCTGCTTCTTGCATTTCACACCGGAATGAGAAGCTTTCTTGTTCTTCCCCTTCTTTTCTTTGGCAGCCAAAGCACAATTTTCTTCATCAGATGCCTTTGATGAAGATCCATCCTTGGTATTCTGCCTGATCTCCTCTTGCACAAGATCCGACCAAAGTCTCTCCCATCCTGGCAATTTCTCCCGACCATTGACAGAGTCCTGATAGGAATGCCAAATATTTGGAAGACTAAGGAGAGTCAAGCTCACCAAGTCCTCATCATCGACAGTCACCCCCACACTTCCCATCTCATCCCAGCATTGGGTGAACTTCGTGAGATACTTGGGCATATTGTTGCCTTTCTCACACTTTATGTTTCTGAGTTTATCCTTGAGCGCCAACTTCCTCTGGTTGCTCTTGCTTTGGAATAGATCTGTTAATGCTTTCCACATGAAGTATGGAGAAGCCTTTCCATGGAGGCTGGACACAATGTGATCCCTCACGCCCTCCAACAGAATCCTTCGACACTTTGCTGTCTTCTTTTACCAAGCCTCAACTTGAGCAACATCAGTAGGTTTTGGGACATCCGCATCTATGAACTCCTTCAACCCATTATCATCTAACACCGCCTCCATCCTATCCTTCCATGCGATATAGTTCGAGATGCCCTCAAGGGCATACTCCAATCGCAATCCATTGAAAGAAATTTCAACTTGAAACCAAGAAAACACTGCTGCAAATTCAAATTCCACCAGCTCAAAACTCAACCGCTTCTGATCTAAAATTCGTGAGAACAAAGTATTTCTTGTACAGAGATTGACTGTATGGGAATTCACCGGATATCTCACCTTCCAAAACAAGGATGAATCCAGAAGCTACCTGGCCCAATTACAGACTCTGCCTGAAGAAATAAAATGTAATCACTTTCTGAATAGTAGATCTGATGATCAACTTTGCTTTGATATCCTGTAGAACTTTTTCTACAAATCAACCTGGATCTGATACCATGTAGAAAATTCGTGAATAATATGACACTTATTCATTGAGATTATCCTAATTATACACTATTTGTAGAATCATGCATAATATATAACCTCCTCTACGTTGATCATCAATTTTGCAGAATTAAGAAACAATCGCATGCGCACATTGAAGCATCAATCACACATATCAACACAGTATATCACAGGGAAACGTACAGTTGAAAACCCCCAACTATCTATATATTATATTGATTGAGAACATGTAACAATACATAGTACAATACTACTGGCAAGTACTCAGCAATATCTCCACCTGTTACACACAAACTAGCTCAGATCTGAATCAATCACAGGTTCAAATCTCCTTCGTTGCTTGCCTGCCTCCACTGCGCAATCCTACATGAGAATGGAATGAGAATGGTTGATCCAAACTTGTATTTACCTTGTGTAACACTACGCAATCCTCATTGGCAATCTCAATCCACTGATTGTGCAAATCTCATGCACAACTATAGTCACAACTGACAGTTGTCGTGCCATTTCACTCATCTCTAACACTTGTCTCCACTGAACTGTCCATGCACTGAGTTAACTGATGTATTCTTTGGTTGATTTATGAGTTAATAATTAGTGAATTAATTAATAACTAATTCACATCACTCATCACTAGTGTATTTGTTAGTTAGACTAGATACAACTAGTTCAACTAAGTCAAACTAAACACAACTCCATCAACTCCTCAATCAAATCCACCAAAACTCAATAACTTGAGTTCTAACTGAAGTCCATCATGCAATAGCTCAAGTAACCCATAAGAAAAGTGTATTTCCTTTTGGCAGTTTCATGTGCCACATCTGTAACTCGAACTAAAGTGCTCCAAGAGAATAAGATAATGTTTATAGTCCAAATATTATTAAGAGCTAATAATATTCGACTGTTCTAATTTTAGCCTGGCAGTCTAAAAATAGACTCCGCCCATATGTCTAAAAATAGAGGTCCATCTATTTTTACCAACATGACCAATCATCCACAAATAGCATCCTGCAACTCATAGGCCGTGATCCATATGTCTAAAACTAGACATAGTCTAAAAATAGACTTTGCGCTAAAAATAGCCTGCAGGCCCACTTAGTGAAGGTGACTTCTTTTCACTAAGCTCCATCATCTTGTTGCATTTTCAACAATTGTTGTAATGATTTATTGATTGTAATACTATGAATTTAGATTGTTGTTACTATTATTTGCTTTTTGTTATTCAATTATTACGCTTAATTGACTACTCAATACTAGGTAGGGAACATGTGGCATGCATAGACTTTTCATGGTAGCCTTGAAACAATTAACGAGCCTTGGGTTGACAATTAATGTCGAGAAGGGTGAATTCCATAATTCATATTTGAACACCAACAAGTAGCTATGTATGGATCTCATCATGTTTTAACTAGTAAATGAATGAACAATTTATCTATGACCTAATGGATGAAATGGCAGTTGATGTGTTGAGGCATCAATGCTTCTTAGCGATTCTCAGCTAAGTGTGAGACCCCTATTCTTATATATATTATTTACACCTATAGATTACATATTCATGATATGTTTGGTTAAATGTTAGTCATGGCTAGTAGGGGTCTAGTTAAGGTATCATTCAAGTGATTGCATTTATACTTTCATTTCTTTGTTACTTTATTGTTCTAAAGATGTCATTCAATTTTGGGTAGTGTCCTAGGATCTAGGCCTGAAAACGTGGCTCAAATCTTTGGGATGTTAACATAGCATTGTGAAAAATAATCCCTGAAAACTGGAGTGTATGCCTATGAGAGCATCCAGAGGTCCTTGGACACTAGCATGCCCATAACATGAGAGTGTCTAAAGGTCAAGTGGTTTAAATCTCAATGGGACCCAAGGGCTGGTTAGCAGAATGATTGGAATGGTTCTTGAGGGTCCTAATGCTAATGTTGAATGTCTGTATGGTGTATTTTCGGTGGTTCCTCTTCCTTAACTTAACTTAGGAGGTCAAACCATATCATAGTGGCCTCTTGATCCAAGATCTTTTGCTTATAGATGCATCAGAATTACATGAAATAGAGCTTATAAACCATGGAACTTAAGAGCACATAAAACAATACGAAAATAACACAATAAGAAAGAAACACATATTTGATTACGGAGTTCATCTAATTTGGACTACGTCTTTGGGCTTTGCTCAATAGAGGGGAGGCCTACATTCATTAAGTGGCTTAAAAAGAGATAAAAGTACAAGAAACATTACTTACAATCCTTATACCTCCAAGTTGGAATATGGATGAAGAATGAAGAGCCCAACTTCTGAAACAGACAGTACCACTAAAATCCTGGCGAAAAATCGTGCAAAAACGCCTTTCCGAACACCCAATTCAGATAATCAGGCCTTCTCCAACTTCTCGAAACCTCCCTGTTGCTCAAGGCGAGGTCCTAGCTTGCTTCCAGGTCAAGGTATGTTGCACTCAATAGCTTTTGAAATAATCTGATAGTCCTCTTTGCCTTTCTCTGATATGTATGGTCCTTTATATAAGCTAGCGACAAAGTCCCTCAATATGCGGGAAGTTCCCATCAAATGACAAAGTTTAGTAAGCGATCATTTTCCAATAGAGGTTTTTGGGGCCTTGAATAGTATGTGGAAACAACCCTTACAAACATGGCAAAACCCTTCAACTACATGTTCAACTCAGTGACTTTTTACTATCGACATTTCCTCGCAATTGTCATTTTCATCGATGTATAGACCAACCCATACATCAAGAGGCCTGCGATACAATGGACCCGCCAAGAGTATTAAACATGATATATAACATATAGGGTCCAAAAACCCCATCACAAAATGCAATCGACGTGGAACTCGGGTTGGCACTCCATGCTGCTGCTCCCCTTCTATGAACTACAATTATGATATATATTGCATCGCAACTAGACTCTCTTGGGGCCAATTTGTAAACATTGGATCCCCTCTGATCGGCAATATGTGATATTGCAATCACAACTAGGATCCTAGCAACCGACAAATTCAAAAGAGGAAGAGGACGACAACGAGGAAGGTGACATGGCAGGCCAAAATTTGGATTGGATGACTCATGGCCCAATGGCACTTCTAGGTCTCCTGCATTAGATGCCAAGACATGTGAGAAGCTATTAACAAAATATGACCCTGACAAGACTTTAAAGGTGGAAGATCACTTAGAAATTTTTTACCTACATTTGCAAACGCTTGAGTTACGTTATGATGACATTTCATGTAGATTGTTTCCATGTACCTTAGATGGTAGAGCAGTTGTATGGTACCACAACCTTCCTAAAAACTTCATCCAGAATTGGAGGGCATTCAAGAGGATATTTCTTGAGAGATTTGTTGAAGATAAGACCCCTTCCATGTTACCGAAGGAGTTGGGTAGTATCAAGATGGAGTAGAAGGAAAAGATTAAATATTTCAATCAGAGGTTCAACCATATTTTGAACAAGTTTTCGAATGACATGAAACCTCATGACTCCATCACCACCGACTACTACACTTCGACCATGCCAACTAGTATTGCATAGTTTATCAAGTGAACTGTGAAGCCAACTCTAACAAAAAATGATAAAGAGACTATTGTCGTAAGAAAGGACCTGCGCGCAATTGGAGTCATTACAGATGATGAGCCCACTAACGAATCCAAGGACACAGGTAAGAGGTCTCAAATCTCTGTGAGAAAGGCCAAGGAAAAGGACACGAACAAAATTGAAAGCCTTATTCGTCTGGTCAAGTCCCAGACCACCGAAATGGCTGAACTTAAATAGAGAACAGGTGAGACCACTCTAAGCAGCAAGCCCCCCAAGTGCCCGTCTAGGAAAAATGCAGCTTCCAGTAGTAGAAATAATCAGCCGATAAAATCTACACAGAGTTTCAATACGGTTTTAAACATTGAAAAAATTAGTACAGATATATACTATAGGTTCCACCATGAGCATCATTCGGAAAATACTTGCCCAAAATGGAACCAAGGAATGAGTAGTATTGTTGCGCAGTTGTTTAACATAGTCATGGTTGATGAATAGGCTACCCGACGATGAAGAATATGCTATAACTAATGAATCTCCAAGCAATGGGCATGCAATAAACATGTATCAGTATTTTCTTACATCCCAAAAAGGAATTTCCGATAAAGATCCTCCGAGTGATGGTCTAGCTTAGAAGCAGAGTAACTTATACAACTTGAGAAGTTAGGGGCCGACCACTTTGATTGAGGTGTCGAAACAAAAATTCAGGGAAAATTTTTCAAGAAAAATGAGTCCTTCGGCTAACTCAAAAAAGAACACTCAGAGCAAGTCCGAGAAGACAATTCCAACGAAAAGTGTTTCCACCAACAATAAAGACAAAACAATTCCATCGGAAACTGTAAACTCAGTTCCACCCCTGGACACCTCGATGAGTCTTCCCGCAATAGAGTAAAACATTGTAGAAGACATGAAGAAGGTTTGTGTGAACATCTCTTTGTTCGAAATCACAAAATCATGAACCATTGGGACATTCTTCTATGATCACTTGGGAAAAATTGCACTGGTGATGTTACCTCATAAGACGAGGGATCTATTAAGTCTTCTAAAACTCGCATATATGCTTAATGCACTATGTCTGGAGGAAAAATCACTTTTCCCACCATTCTTGTTAACATTTGAAATATTTAACTTAAATGTACACAATTTCTTGGTTGATTCAGGTGCATCGATTAATGTCATGCCACTCTCTGTTGCCAAGAAGATTAATTCTCAATGGAGGTAAGATAGATGCACAAACCATCAAATTGGATAGAACTTGTGTTCCAACAATTAGTGAAATCAAGGATGTGATCATCCTATTATCATCTGACAGACAAGTTCATCAATGCATCAACATTGTAATTGTGAACATTCCAAAAGCATATGGGGTATTGCTACGCAGATACTATTCAAGCAAGTTGCAAGGATTCTTTTCCATTGATTGGTCACACTTATGGCTTCCATATAGAGGAAAGAACAATAAGATTTGAGTACTTTCAGAGAGATATATGAAGCACACCATGACTCCCTTGGATGGACATAATGAGCCATTAGCTTTCACGGAAGTTGTTTTCAGAAATTATTTTCTAGAGACAGAGTTGGGGTGTTATTTGCAAAGCCATCCCCAGTCCCACCAGACACAGAGTTGTACCTCCTTCCATGTCCAACTGGCGATAATGAACTTTGTACAATAAGTAGTAGTAATAGTAGTAGTAGTACTAGTACTAGTGCGGTAGGAAGTCATTGTACAAATGATATGTGGACCATGTACTTTGACGGATCTAAGACATAGGAGGGCTCTAGAGTTGGCTATGTTTTAATAGACTTGCTGTAGAGAAAATACTTAATCTCTAGTCACTTGGATCTCGTGTGTGCAAACAACACTACAGAGTATGAAGCAATCATTTTGGGCTTACAAAAAGCCATTGACCTGATTGTTGTTGTTGACACAACCAGTACAAGCAAAGGAAACCTCATCCCAAAAGGTGTGGTGTCATTGGAAAATTTGTATGACCTGCAGAACTATTTTCGGGGCCCTGTGAATGCCAAGACCCATAGTTCTACATTTTCACATGATCATATTAGTCTGGGAGCAAAAAAGGATTTGAAGTATGTTAATCTTAGTGCTTGTTGTACACCACAAGAGCGACAAGGTTTTATCTGCATATTCAAGCAATATTGTGATGTCTTCGCATAGAAGTATGATGATCTTAAGACATATGACACATGAATAATCTGGCACGTGATACCAATCAAGGAAGGGGCTAAGCCTTTTTAGCAGAAATTAAGGAAAGTTCATCCAACGCTTGAGCCCCTCATATAGAAGGAATTGAGAAAATTGTTGGACACTCGGATTATTTACAAGGTGCGACATTCGACATGGGTATCGAAATTAGTCTATATAAGGAATAAGTCCAAGGAGATCCGCCTATGTGTAGATTTCCACAATCTCAACCTCACCTTGGATAAGGACAATTACCTAGTGATGTCCATGGAGAAAAAATGTCAAGCAATATCTGGGGCAAAAATGTTTAGATGGTTTCTTGGGCTATAACCAGGTTCTCGTAGAAGATCCTGAGAGGCTAAAGACTATGTTTTGTACTAAGTGCGGCATGTTTTCATTTCACCGAATTTCGTTTGGGTTGGTCAACATGGATGCAACATTTCAATGGGAAATGAAATCGCCTTCCGCGAGCTCATTGGACAGAGTGTAGTGGTCTACCTCAATGATGTGACAGTGTTTTACAAACAACATTCAAACAACCTGTGCCACCTTAAGAAAAATTTTAAGCAATGCTAAAACTATGGGATATTCTTGAATCCCAAGATGAGTATCTTTGTAATGTCTGAGGGTAACCTTCTTGGACATATTATTTCTAAAAGTGGGATCAAGGTAGATCTAGACAGGGTTCGGACCATCATGCAGATTGCCCACCTAGTGAACAAGAAAGCTATGTAGTCTTTCTAGGGGAAGATCAACTTCCTCAGAAAGTTCATCTCCGACTATGCTCAGATCGTCAAACCCATACAGGAGATAATCAAGAAGGATGCAGTTTATAAATGGGATAAAAGGGAAAAAGATGTGCTCACCTTTACTGAGAAAGCAATAGCAAAAGCACCAGTGTTGTATAGCCCAGACTTTGGCAGATACTTCTTTCTCTACACTTTCGCTTCTGACACTTCTCTTGATTTTTGTGCTCACTCAGAAGGATGAGTTGAACAAAGAACGACCTATCTCCTTCATGAGCATGAGCCTACGAGGACCAGAGCTCAACTATCCCACCATGGACAAGAAATATTATGTAGTATACAAGGCGGAAAAACACTTCAAACCCTATATGTTGAAAAACCATTATATTATCTTTGTTCCACACCCAGCAGTCAAATCTTTGCTTGTTTAGCAAGAGCTGGGTGAGAGAAGGGTGAACTAGATGGCCAGATTATAGGAATATGATCTTGACATAAAACCAGTTCATACCATCAAGGGTCATTGTCTTTGCAAGTTATCAGAAGAAGAAGTCAACTCACAAGAGGAAGAAGAAGAGCTTGTAGGATGGGAGAAAGATATCAAAATATACAATTTTGAGCAAGCCTCTCCCACTTTAGATGGAAACTCTTGGTACGCAAATGTGCACCAATACCTTGAACATCGCATCATACCCTCTCATTTCTCTATGCGACAAAATAGGGAACTTTGACTCAAAGCACTATCATATCAGCTAATGCGTGGGGTGTTATTCAGAAATAACCACAACGGGATATTGCTAATGTGTATAGAGGCACATGATTCAGATAAGGTTTTACGTGATCACAACATATTGGTTAAGGAACACATCGCTGGAAACACTACATAGCTCAAGGTTATGCGGGCTAGTTTCTACTGGCCTACATTATTCAAGTATGCTCATTCTTATGCCGCAAGTGTCTATTTTTTCAAAGGTGTGCTCACAAAAACTAGAAGTCAACAACCCTACTATAGCCCATTACAGTGGAAGAATTGTTTCAATAGTAGGGCTTGGATATCATTGGGCAAATTTTCCCTCATTCATCGAAGCAACATCGCTATATTTTAACCACTATAAATTATTTCACGTGGTGGACAGAGGAAGTTCCACTTAAACAAGTGAATGATTAGGAAGTCATCAACTTTATCCAACATAATATCATCTTCAGGTTTAGTGTTCCTACGTCACTTGTTTTTGACAAGCAACGTACCTTTCCACGCTAAATATTTATGATTTTTCATTGGAAAATGGTATTGCCTTGACACATTATACTAAATATTATCCACAAGGGAACGGTCTTTCTGAATCCATGAATAAGAACCTCATTTGTATCATAAAAGAAACCATATTCTCTGAGTAGTGAAACTAGCACTTTTCTTTAGTGAATGCATATGGGCTGACCGAGTTAGACCTAAACCTTCTCTGAATACCTCCACTTACTTCCTGGTGTATGGAAAGGAAGCCATCCTCCCACCGAACACCTACTTTCCTACTCTCTAGTTGTCCCAGAATCCCAAGTCAAGCCATGTCTTTTAGTTTAGCGTAGGATGGACACTTTGCACAAGCTACATGAAAAAAGGCTGAAAGAAAAAGAAAAAAAATTCAATCCATATGAGTCGTCTCAAGATGGTTTGATAGAAGTATGCAGGGAATAATAGTTTCAGTGTGGGTGACTTAGTCTTGAAGTGGGACAAAATCCATGAGGACAAAGGAAATCACACTAAGTTTCAATCCTTGCTGATTGGCCCTTACACAGTCCACGAAAATCTTGGCCAACCCACTTATCATCTTCAATCACTTGACAAGAAGATTAACACTCTCCCTGTCAATGGCCAAGACATAGAACAATATTTTAAATGAAGATCTGAGGATGCACCACACACTATGTACATAGTCTTTCATTGTTTGTTGTTATGTTTTCTTCATTTTTCTGTTCTTTTCTTATGTGAATAAGTGTTGTGCCTTACTATGTTCTAGCTTCCAAATGTGTGTGTAGTTGAAGTTCAAAGAGTCTTGTGACACTACAACACTTGGTTAGTCCCATGTTCGTCTTCCTTGTATTGGTTGTATCTTTTGAGTGATGATTTTTTTATGGAAACTACTATCCCTCCATCAGGAGAGGTTTGGTCAACCATGAACCTTTGTTCAGTCTCATAACATCGTACCTATACTCAGTTTTCTACTTTGGTGTTTTCAAGCTTATCCAACTAGTAAAAATGTAGAAGGAATATAAATGAGAAAACCTAAATCAAAGGTATTTATATGCTTCTCTGAAGGCACAACCTCTCCTACTCTCAATAATTTAGGATCCCTCTTCTGCCCCAAAATAAATAAGCGTCAGTGCAAAGTTCTCTTTAAATAAATAAATAACGACGAAACAAGAGAAACACTTAGGTGAATCAAGCAACTCAATAGGGGTACTGTCCATGCTCGCTAGTAGTGGAGCAATGCTTATTTTCCTCCATGACTCTATCGGGTTATTATCCAGGCCTGTTGGTAGCAAATAAACACCATAGATGAATAACTATACTCTAAAAATATTAAGCTCACGAGCTAAACTACCCTTCCCAATTCAAAACATTGTGATGTGGCTGAATCTTATGTTGCGTTCAACAAAGAAGGTACAAATGGGATCATGTATTCCCATGGGGTAAGTGGGGAAGCCAAATTAATCTGCACAATGAATCAATACTCCCTGAAGGACCAAGGCCCTGCACTAAAAAATGAACCAAGACAGAGAAGATGGAATTCAACTAGTATGTTGTCAAGTGTTGTAGCGACTGCAACAACCTCCAAAATTTTGGCTTGCAATCAAATTTTAGAGACTTCCTTCGTATTTCCTTTGATTTTTGCAAACACTTGAGCTCATTTCATGAGCTTTCTTAGATTCTTTTCACCCCTTTCTCTTGTTTCACCAACTGTCAATTTTTGGCATGTTTGACTATTTTTCCATGCTTGTAGACATTTTCTGGTGATTTTGAAGGTTGTTATTTATGTATTTGAGTTTTCCTAGCTATGTAAACACCTGTCACACTCATGCACAAAGTTCTAAAAATTGTCACACAAGTTTCCTCACGGTCGTCCTAAAGTCTATCTCAAGTGTCGAACTTGTCGCTACTTGTTATAGGAAAGTCACACAAAGAGTATTTCTTTGTCTTGTTGTTTTTGTGGTCTATGTTGTTTCGTCATTGAAGTACACTAAGTGTGTGATCACAAGTTCAAGTTCTACACAAGTTCACCTTCCTCCCGCACTTAGCCATTTTTCCGAAAATCTTCCCAACTAGGCAACTTAGTTTCACTAGACCTTGACTAAACTGTGCAATCTCAGCCCTTAGTGATGCAAGCTTGCTTCCTAGAACTTCATAGTGCACAGTCACTTTCCCCCAAGGAATTTTCACTGCGCCATTCTAGAGCTGAGAAATCTCCTTTCAGCCCTAGAATTGTGCAACATTTCATCCCATTCTAACTTGAGTTGTGAATTTTGTAATCCTAGTTCTCAAGCTTCTCCCCTTGCTTGTTGGAACCCCACAATGTGCAGAGAACCCAACTTTCCTTTCCACCGAGAAGTGTCTCCCAGTGTCCTCCTTCAGCTGGAGCTCACTAATCTCAAGAACTGTGAAGCTCTATCCTCTAGGTCTCTCTACTACCCACCAATCATTGCCTCTGAAAACAGGGAAAATCTATCTCCCAAGGTCCCATCCCACATCATCCACTGACTATCTCAACTTCGTAATTCTATCTCCTAGTAGTCACTGTGTAATTTTTCCCCTTAGTGAGGACTATGCTCAAAAGTTCCTCAGTCAAGCCTGACTTGTTCTCTGCATAGTCTCAATGACCAACCTCTCTCCATGTCACCTAGAACTACACAATACACAGTTATTGGGCCCTATTTCCTAGCCTGTCACATGTCCTGAGCTTAGTCCATGGATAATAATGCATCATCTTAGACTAGGTAGTTTTTGGATTGATGTCGTCCTGTCATGAGTGAATTGGAGGAACAGGTACACTATCAGATCATGGCGAGATGATGAAGAAGGAGAATAAGGAGGAAACATCCTTGATGAATCACTTGTAGCTCGACGGACAAAGGAACCTATCAAGAGTAAGAAAAAGGAACACATGTATGCAACCACCATTGAAGACACTACATCATAAAGCTATGCAGAGGAGAAGAGAAGGCATATCCAAGAACACATATATCACTCATTAGCAACAACAGCTTAACATTGCCACATCATCAAGCTAGTCCATGTCAGTCGTGTCATGTCAAGTCGTGTCATGAGTTGTCAAAGGCCACATCACTATTATGAGCCATATATATTGTAAATCAAATGTATTCTAAAGTGGAAGTCCAATGGACACACATGAATACGAAGAGTCATTCCAGTTGAAAAGTAATAGGAAGTTGAACAATCATGAGTGAAGTCAAAGAGTCACAAGGGTCAAGCATCACCCCTTGGTTATATATACCCCCTCATTGTATGAAAAACAAAATTTTCACCTTGGCTCCTCCCACAAAGAATTCAGAGTTCAGTCAATTCTTTGAGGAGCAAGGAGTGGCTCCAATGTCCCACTAGTGGCACTGGTGATGTACAATGTAGATAAGTGTCTTGGAACTTTTTCTTAATTACAGAATCCTTTTCAGGCCAGCATGCTTCCATGCATGACTTATGGATCTTTGTAAGTCTATTATGTAAGAATTTTTATTTGATGTTTGTTTTCACATGTACAAATATAGTTGAACTATTTACGTTGTTTTAGTGCTTATCTTGTTGGGAATGTGTTGCAATGGTTGTTACTGTTGTCTCATCCTTGTGGACCATTCCATAGGGTACTAGAGAAACCTTTCCATACTCATCATTTGTAATGACCATCACATCAGTTGTGGACTACTCCGCTAGACAGTAGACATATATTTCACTATTCATTGGTTGTAACAATTGTCGCATCCATTGTGGACTATTCCGCTAGATATTAGACATGACTTTTCTACTTCACATGTATCTCTTCCTGGGTGGTTGTTATACAGGAAAATGACCTCCTCACCAACTTAGAGGAGAAAGACATGATGACTAAAGGACTGACCAAGTTCGCAGGCCCAGTTGTCAAGCTAACGCTATCTAGCCACTAGAAACCTACTTTATAAAGCTTGCTAGAAGGGCTAAGGGTGTGTTAGTGCCTAGGGTAATTCTGTCTGTTACCTTGGGAAGAGTATTAGTGAACATTAATGAGTTTCTATGGGTCAAGGCAACAAGTTGACTGAGAAATATCCCAAGATTCTCTCCTATGTCAGCTCACAAAAGCAGGGAAACATCAGAACACGACCTGTTTGGAAGAATTACTAATTCCTAATGGAGTATACAAACGATAAAGAGCACAAAGGCATGGAAACATCACTTATTTTGCCTAATGAAACACATGAAGGACTTGGAAACCCTATCCTCACATGCTATATATGAAAAGTTAGGGCCATTGTGAAATGGGTCGAACCATTTGAAAGGATTACCTATTTGACTATTGAGCATAGTCTTAGACTAATGCATCAGAAGAGGTTAAGAAGGGAGAGAGAGAGAGGAGCTAGAGGGTTAAGGGAAGGCTGGTACAATTGACGGTTGTAATCAATCTTTTCTACGTCAATATAGAACTCCAATTGTGTTGTTCACTCTGCGATGTTGGTATTATAACTTGTTTATATGTTCATGCAATGTCCTTATTATGAGTGGCTTAGACATATGCAACTAGATACCTTTACATGTTTATGCATTGTTTATCAAGGTTTTATTTTGTGATATTACGCTTGTCTTTTCTATGTGTAGGTTTTGATCTAGAGTTGGCTCAGGGGTCTTTTGCCTAGCTACATTGCACTCTCCAGCAACACCACACCAAGACTTGAGGTAATAATTCCTTCTTGATTTGATATTCATTTGTTAAGCATAGATAGGCATGCACCTTTGTGACAGCTACAGCTAATCTTACAGTCTGCCAAGGATCCTGGGAAGATCCTTGATGGTTTCTACATCACCAAACACCCGTGCATTAATCCCTATAGTAGAATTGGTGACTCCACTGGGGACTACACTTAGTTCCCATTTTTTCCCAAAAATTTCTTAGATCTCTCTGTCTTCCAAGCCTTCCTATAGTACTTCATTCCCTTTTTGACCACTCAGGACTATACAAGACCCTTCTCTTAGTGTTTAGCCCTAGATCTAATCCCCACAGCCTATTTTTTGAGCCTTTTTCCTCACTAACTTTTTTGCTAGTGTAAACAATGCTTTGTAAAGCATTGTGGCCTCACAAATAGTGCATTAGTGCTACAAGTAACTCTCTCTAGCCTCTAGTATAGAGCGTTAGCTAGCCATTTCTTGATAAATAGACTGCTATGTGACCTCATGGGTTGGGAAATATGCTTGTAGACTGATCATGGATTTTCACCTATGCTTGTTTGACTGATCTGTGTTCTGAACAATTTTTTTTTAAGAATATAACTTTAATTCTTAAAGTTTTTGTTTTCATAAAAGAAAAAATACAAAAAAATTACTATTTTATGCTTAGTTGGTTATTAGATCTGCATTATTTGGTTTCAAAAGTTTTTAGTGAGCATTGAAGTTCTATCAGTTACGCTAGTATTTTACTGAATAGGATGCATGGTATATATATTGATGTATGAATGACTCTCCCTTTGTAGAAGTGGCTTATTCATCGAAAGTGAAAATTTACAAGCATTGTTTTTGCATGATTTGAGTCACAGTCCCATATAACTTCATATGTCAACACCCCAACTGAAGATGCTAATGAAGCACATTTAAAATATACCTCATAAAACCAATCAACCACTCTTTTTAGAGTAAACACACATTAGTTTAAGCTAGTATCTTGGGATAGGCAATGCGAGTTAACTGCCCAAGATCATACACGAAACTAGTAACATTAAATAGAGAAATCCTTTTTCCCTCATACTATCTGGGACCACTCCAGTAAAAGAGGAGCTAAATACGAGACAACATCAGACTATAATTGAAGGTAGCCCACCATTGCTTAAATCTCCTTTGGGTATTCTTTGTATCAGGGATCCCTTCGGTGATATCAGAGCTAAGTTGGGGACTCAGGTATCCTACCCACACAATGTACTATCTGCGACTATGTCCCCCCC
>APFE030910633.1:74725-131545 GCA_000404065.3 Pinus taeda | reverse complement strand
CCACTATCTGTTTTGTATTAATCCGGAAAATCAAGATGAAATTACGATGCTTGTTCTCTCAAGAAAAATCCCAGCACTCAGCAAATTCAATCTCCAACTCATAAGCAAGCTCAAGGCCAAATCTTAGCCTCTTCACAAGCTCTCCAAGTCTCTATTCCAATGTGTAATTCCTATGGAGGAGTTTGTTTAAAGGGAAATCAAGTCTCTAAAAATTGCGCAATCCCTTAAGGATCAGTTCCCGATTGCATGCACTGTCAGTGCAACTCATAAAAATCTAAAACAAATAGTACACTATCCCTGCACTCTACTCTCAACTGGGTCTTTCTCAGAATCGACATGCATGAGTTTCTGATAACTAAATATTCAATTAACTAGAGTAGCATTGGTGGAGTTCATTAGTGTAACCATTGGATGTTAACTCACTATTAGTTCTCTCAATCAGTTTGAGAACTAATTTAACTGAACTGACTCATGAAATTGAGTCTTCTATTTTACAACTCACAATTAACTCACACTGGACTCCTACAAAGTAGGGAGAACATATACATGACTTCCAAAAGACTTCCAACTCGAATTTCTTAAGTAATTTTAATAAACTTAATTTAACTATTTTAAGTTGCTATGAAAATAGAGTTCGAATTTAATTCACAGTTTAATTCAAGGACAAATTAAACTGGACTCTCTTGTTGCCATTTCTCAACATCACCTTCTCCTATGGAATATGAGCAGGATGAGTGGCTCACCTTCTCCTATGGATGCCCCAGCGAGAGATGCATATAGGCATCTGTTGACATGTTAGTGGGATGTGGTTCATCCTTTCCCCACGTGTAGGATGCTCATTCCCTACAATTGGTGGTTGACATGTCAGTGGGACGTGGTTCATCCTTTCCCCACGTGTAGGATCCTTCCTATGATTGATTGTTGTGACTTGTGCTTGTACGATGTGGTTTATCCTTTCCCTACATGTGATTGTAACTTGTGTTTGTAGGACATGGTTCATCATTTCCCTACTCTCAATGAATTGCATATGTAGGATGTGGTTCATCCTTTCCCTACAATGTGGTTGTGATGTGCGACTGTAGGTTGTGGTTCAACCTTTCCCTACTTGTGGTTGTGAGCAACATGTGATACATTCTTTCCTTACTATTGATTCAGTATCATCCTACCCATGTAGTCCAGGACACATGGGAAGTACCTCTCATCTGGCCAATGAGTTTGGAAAAGTGGATAAGGACCATAACACTACCGATGGATGCATCGTGTACTACCGTACTCCCTATATCTAGGATGAATTTTGCTTCTTCAACTTGATCACTTGGGATCAAGTCTGATGGTTATGTGGACTGACTTTTGTCAGTGGAGAGTGGTGAGGTCTTGTGACTCACTCTCAATCGATTCTTCTTTATTATTTATAGTGTTCAGCAGAGTAGAGTGGAGATGATTTATAAAGATGGGTCATGACGATAGGTTGGCATGATGATCAATGATGATGGATGTATTGGCAAGTGGAATTCTCCCTAGTTGAGAGAGTGTTAAAATTGGAAACTAGGGCCAAATTCCATGTTGGAAAGCTCCTCTGGGGAAGATAATTGTAGCATTAAATTCCTCTTTCGAGAGGACCAAAATCGACCTAAAGATCATCAATTTTGGTTAAGTAGAAGTGTGATTTTGAATTTATGATTCTATCATGTAAAATTAACTAGGTCGGCCTCACCTATATGTCAGCTCAAAAAGCCCAAAAGTCACGTTTCTTCAACCCCATCATATTGTATATAAAGATGAGCCTTCTCCCTCATTTCAGACACATTAAATGCTTGTGAAATTCTTTTGAGGCATCCACAGATTCAAGAATATTGGAGATCAAACTGTTGGGTTTATTTATCCTCCACGGGTCTGAGTTAAGAGTTGGTTGCTAGTCGCAGGCTTAAGGATTGATCTGGGTGATGTTTTGGCATAATCCTTGGATAAGTAACACTCCTACAGCTAGCCTCATTCATTGTATGGAGCCACAGGTGGGCCACAAGGTTGATTGTCTTGGAACAGAAAGGCCATAAAGCATTATGGACTACTAGTAGACCACAGGACCGTTTCTCTTGATTATATAGGTGGATGACATGTTGGAGGGCTAACTTCTAGCCTATGTTGGTAGTGAAGAAGAACAAAAATACTTGAAGGAAAATCGCAGTGATTAAGGAGGTCTGGGAGTGAAGAAAAGAGGGTTGTAACCGGTTGATAGAAAACCCTTACTCGTGATCAGAATTGCAGATTGATTGTTACAAATTGGAAAGTCATTCTTATTGTACTCTCTCTTTCTCTGTTGAACATTTAATTTTAATAATAAGAAGAATTCATGAAGGGTTTTCCCCGTCTTGGGGTTTTTCCCTGGCTTGAGCCATATACTTGTGTTCTCTTGTCTTGACTTGTCTTCTGATTCGATCGTATATGTTATTTCTTAAGTTGCTATTAATGTGATAATGATTCAGTGATAATCAAAGTGAAATGGACTAACAAATGGGCTAATATGGTATTTGAAATAACTGAGCAAGAACATATTAACCTGAATTTAACATTGGTTCTACTACATACACTTGGATTCCATATGAAAAGAGGACCAAGTTAGAAAAAGAGAAAATAGAAGATGATCCCACCATACATCAACAATCATAAAGCCTACAAGTTGGTTAATATCAACACCAATAGGGTGAGAACTTTCCATAGTTCTCCTAGATTCAAAATTATCGAGCATCCAATGTTGGCTAAAGATTCATGTGTCAAGTTGCACCTAAAAAGGGGAAGATTTTGAGTGTGAGGAGTCCTCTAGGTCAATAATTTCTAATGCAAATAGTTTGAATCAGCATTCAAATGACAAAAATATAGGTGAGGATGAGGAGGATCCAAAAAAGAGACCAAATGGTGGCACAACACTATTGGAGATGTTCCTATAATCTCAATGATTGAGGAACAATCATCGAGAGGAAGACAAAACAAAAACCAAACATGGTAAAGTTTGCTTTAATGGCCAATGTTCAAGAAATCTATTAGCCACAGTAGTTTGAGGAAGTGAGAGGGAGAAATGAACATGAAAAGGCCATGGCATCCAAACATGTGAGTTGATGAAAAATTAGGCTTGGGAAATCACTGTTCTTCCACTAGGGAGGAAACCCATTGGCTACAAATGGGTGTACAAGATCAAGTACAAGGAAGATGATACACTTGACAAGTACAAAGCACAATTGGCTACTATTATCACTTTATATATCTTTTGTCTTGTACGGTTTCCCTCTCCAAGGCCTGCTAGATGTTGCGATAACATTTGTAGAGGCCTAATGTCGCCTTAGCCAAAAACCCTTGCTCTTTATGAACTTTCATCAATGGGAGGAGTCCTAGTAGGAAGGAGATTAGTTAGAATAGATAGGCTAGGTATAGATCACGAAGTGATCAAGCTAGAGCTCATTTGAAAGAGAGGCTCAATAAAGGTACAAGGCTTCAAAGAAGCAAATCATTATCTAAGAAAAGCCCTAGAAAAGAAGGCACAAGACCTAGCGTTTTGAGGTTTTTCGATGGTGAAAGGTATTCACAAGGTCAAGGCCTAGGAGAAAAGGCTTCCTATGATACACTTCAACAAGTGCTAAGCTCATACAACCTTCAAGAAAGTCCTTAAGTTGAGGGGAAAAGAACTAGGATTTAACTCTTGGAGCAACACCTAAGGAAAGAGATTTTATGGATGAAATTTGAGTGGATGCCCACCAAACTTGGAGAATATGTAGCCTAGACCCTAAACTTCATTTTTAGCCTCTCAAATCACCAAAACGCCTCCCCACTAAAATTTCACTGCTAGCCCTTGATTTTTACCCTAGCCTTAAAAGGACCGATTTTATGGGAGAAAATTTAGGACTGACCACCAATGAATTGGACTAGTGCCTTTTCCTTTAGGCATATGGAGTCAAGGATGAAATAGATAAGCTAGATCCTATCTAAGGAAGCTAAAAATTGATGCCCTAGGTATCAACTTTTAGCATTTACCCACTTAAAAAGAAAATGGAGTTTGATGGAGAGATTAAAGATTTCCTCCACTTGAAACATTCATTACATGTTGTAAAATGAATAACATATGCAACATTCAACTAGATAGCCTTTCAAAATTTATTTCCAACAATTAGGGCACAAAATAACATAACCTAGAAGCAACAACTCCATACATTAGGCAATTTCAAGATACCAAATATTCAACAATAAGCACTTACAAGACTACATGTAGTATATCCATCCATAATCCAAAGAAGTAGGCTCCAAAGACAATCAAAAATAGCTTCCAAAGATTGAAATGCATCCAATAGATCTCCAATAGCCAAGAAGGAACAAGTGTGAAAATCCTCTAAGAGTTCAAATTCCAAGAGTGATGATGATCAATTCAAATGAAATGATTTTCTATTTATGCCTACAAGCCCCTCAACATTATAAAAAGTGGGAAAGATACATCCCTGGTCACAAGCCGACAAAGTAGCTTTACAAAAATATGAATTAGCCATCCAAATGCAAGGCAAAATGATGACTTCATGTTGATGTAGGGCCATTGGAAGGAAACATTCAATCCTCTTTGTGCCAAAATGTGTGAGAGGGTTCCATAAATCTTGAACTAGGGGATGGCCCTTATCTCTCCAAGTGAATCATCATGTGGGGCCCCAATTTGTGTTTGGGGCACAAGAATTGATCTCATGGGTCTCTTGATGATAGATTAGCCTGTGATGCTCCAATATTGAGGGCTCCGGCGATGGTGCTTGCTCCCCCATGTCTCAAGGGGTGAGATAAGACTCCTTTGGGCCTTGGATCAGCTTGCCACACTACGTGGTAAATGCTAAGCCACCTAGGGCATACTGGTCCAAGTGCATCATGTTGATTTGAGGTAGCATCAAATGTGATCTAGCCATAAAAATTGGTGGAGAGGCTAAAGCACACGAGATCTCCAAGACCCAGAAATGGTTTGGGAAGATTCTACCCAGTTAAGGAGATATTAAAATAATTAATATTTTTAATGGAGCTCCTAAGTCTAAACGTAGGAAAAAAATTTAATGGGTATTAACATAAAACTAGGTTAGAAGGTTCCAAAAGTCATGGATCAAGCCAAACCTAATCTTAGCCGTTGATTAGAGATTTAATCTCGGTCGTTGAAGGACCAACGAGAAAACTATAAGAGGAGGCTTGAGGGTCAGTTGGAAGATAAACCAGAGTGATAAACCAGAGTGATCGGGGTTGCTAAGCAAAGTTGAATCAGTGATCTACAGCGAGGGGCAGTGAGTATTGGATAGAGAGGCAGAGACAGTGCCAAGAGAAAAGCGCAAAAGTAGAGAGTGAGAGCAACAGCCAGAGCAGACCACATAGAGCCCAGCAGAGACAACGCAAAGCTCAGAGGGACTGTGTCATCCACGCAAAAGGTAGAGGGATTGACGCAAAGGGTCCCAGAGGCTGCGCAGTATCTTAGAGGGCTAACGCAAAGGGTCCTGGGATTGACGTAGAGGCCAAAAGGGTCAGCGCTGAGCTTCAGAGTCGCTAGAGAGGATTTCATGGGACAGGTTTTCTGAATACCTGTTTTTGAATATAGAGGTATTGTTGCCATGTATTTTTCTTTGTCAGGTGAGACGGTTAGGCACCCAGTTGTACTCAAGGAAATACTGCATAATAATAAACCCTCAAAATAGTTGCATTGGTTTTTCCGGGGACATTTGTCCAAAAATAACAGTGTCACTTGTGTGTTTGTTTTCTTTCAATTGATGATTTGTAGATGTTGTGACTGTATTGTGTTTATTTCGGTATTTAAATGTTTTAAATAACTTGTTCAGAATTTACAAGTAGAAGAAGTAAACCAGCAAAATATAGATTAATTTTGTAACGGATAGACTTAGAAAATTCAACACATCATCCCGTGAATAATGTGGGGAAATGAGCAGACAACTGAGGGTGCTGAAGTTTCCCTTGGCATGAAATGATGCTTTGCACATGATGAGAGTTCCATGGTTCTCAACGCTTCACCCGAGGGTGTCAATATGATCCTCTGGTGGACTTGGGCTCTAATTAAGTTTCCTAACCCATGATGAAACCACCTGCCAATTACATATAATGTTGAATGTTGCATCCCCACCATTAGGAACAATAATTCGTTAGTGCATCTAAGTGAACCAGAATTTTTAATCAAGGGCACATCGAGACTTCATATGGGAATTCTCTTCCAAACTTTGAGCTTTGATCTTGAAGTAGTGTTCCCTCCATCGGTAGGAGTGGTTGACTTCATATGGGAATTCTCTTCCAAACTTTGAGCTTTGATATTGAAGTAGTGTTCCCTCTGTTGACCTCTACCAGTCAACTACCCATGCAGTACACCCCCTATTTTTTACAAAAAAGGGGCAGCACCTAATCAGCGTGTCCGTGCCATCCTGCAGTCATCAGCAGCTCGATCGATTTAATTGTAAACCCAGTCTGCATGTATTAATTGTAAATAATCCTAGCAGATGTGAGTCGTGTTGAAAATTGCCTAGGTGGACCTAACTTTCCCATGATAATCTATGTCCCGGGAGGTTTTTCGTCTCACCGATCCACGGATCGGCAGAGTTTTCCTTCAAACCTGACCCCAAAGCCGGGATAGACTTTGTCATTGGAATTTTAGAGAATCCTAGTGTGTTAGCCTGCTAGATTATAGTCGTGTCGCAGACCTGGGTGTTTTGTGAGGGTCTGTGTTAAAAGGGTTTTTCTCCCTTGAGATGTAAATTGTCAAAATCATGATGTAATGTGTCCTGAGGGTTAAAAAATGTTTAAATCCCCTCATCAGTCCTAAGTCCTAGGTCCTAGGTGATGTTTCCAAAGGCTTAGTTCGTTGATCCATAATAAAATAATAATAAAATAAATAAAAATTAAAAAAATAAATAAAAATTAAATAAGAATTAAAAAAATAATAAATAATAAAATAAAAGTTAAATAATTTAAAAAAAAAAAAAATAATAATATTTTCGACGGATGAGATTAAGAGCTGTTTTGATCCTCATCGACGGTCGAGATCATTTCAACATGGATCACTCGAACTAGCCGTTGGGATCATTTCCTTTATATAGGGTTTTAGGAGGTCATTTCAGGGTATCGGATCTGTGGGTCAAACACTGAAGAAGCTCTCTTGTAAATCTGTTTCTGGTTAATAAAGAAGACTTTGGGGTCCATATCTTGCTGGTGTTACTCTCTTGAAATGCTGTGAGATCGTTTAATTTTCTGTATATGTCATTTTCAGCCATTAATAATAGCTTTTTGTTGAGTATTTGTGAGCACAGGTATCTTGTTCACGTACTAGGGTTTGGGTGTTGTTAGGGTTTCTGAAGTAATGGCAGGTATCTCCATTACTTCCTGAGATCTAGCAGCATTTTGGCCCTCTTTACTGATGGTTGTTTTGAGCTGTGCAGAAGACATTTTTTTGGAGGAAATTTGTGGGCGTTCGGGGAAGTTCTTCGCTGAACCAGCCAACTCCCACAGGCATTCTTTGCTGAGCCCAGTCGGATTTGATCCTGGGTCTATCATTCGGTTTATTTTTAAGTTTGCATGAGAGATTTTTCTGAAGTTTTCACAGTGAAAATCTGAAAATCATCAATTTTTTTAATCTTTTACTGTGCTTATTGCCGATCTGGCTGTTAAAAGGGCCAAAACTGTAAATAATTTTTTTTTTATTTATTGCTAGGGTTTTATTTATTTTCATTGTTCCCAGATTTTGGTTCACTGTGCAGGTCACATTCCAAAGCCCAAATCGTTTTTGTTTATAACAGCTGAGTCTCCTTTTCATTTCATCGTGGCTGCTGGCGTCTTCGAATGTGGAACGACTCAGCTCTCACCTGCATCCTCTACACCATCGTTTCCCTTTGCTGCTCCACTTCTAAACCTGCAATCAATCGACCTCCACCTGCACACACGCCCCAGCAAACGCATCAGTAAACTGAGCCATCAGTCGAAACAGGGAACATTTATCACCTCACGTGCAGTCAAATTTATCCACGGGCCAGCCTTTTCCATCGTCACAGCTTACCTGCGAAATACACTAAGCCACAAATCGATTTTTTTTAAGGACGTGAGGTATCAAGCGTTGCGGCTTTCAATCTTCCTTTCCGCAGTCCACACAGGTGAATGTAAAATCGGGTGCAGTCATTGTTATTTGTTGGTTGAAGCTGGGCGCAGTTTTCATGCCCGTCCGTCTGGCTATCATCGAAATCCTGCATACCTGCAAACTGCCCTCATATCCACGCCAACGTTCAATCTGCACACAGAAATAATCAATGAGCCGCAGCCAAACACGAGTGAACCTGCAAGATCAGGTATACGATGCCATGAAAAATGCGTGCACAGTAAAAATCGACCACGGATCAAGGTAAATCGTTCTCATTTAATCGATTTCGGGAGGTTGTTATACGCATGTATTTTCCTGTTAGCGCAGTCAATATTTTCAAAAGCGATTTTGTGTTTTGGGTCTGCGTAGGCGTATAGAGAGTCACGGGTAGCGTAGCATAGGGTTAGTTCGTTTTTATTTATTTTTTTGAAATCGTTTTCATTTTTTTAAATTTATGGTCACGTTTCATTAGTTTTAGGTTTAGTTTTTTTTTTTTTTAAATAGTTTCAATTTAGATTTTTTTAATTTTATTTTGTTTAGTTTTGTTAAAAAATAAAAATAATAAAAAAATATAAAATACAAAAATAAAAATAAAATTTAAAGTTTAGATCAATTTTTTTTTTTAATTTTAGGGTTTAGATTTTAAAACATTTTATTTGTTTAAATTAATTTTGGTTTTGTTTTACTTTTAATTTTTTTAAATAAATAAAATAAATAAAATACAAAAAAAATATAAATAAAATAAAAATAAAATAAAATAAAAATATTTTTTTTTTAAAGTTTAGGGTTGAATTTTAATTTAGGATGTTTATATTCAGAATAATTTTTTTTTTTTTTTTTATAATAAATAAAAAAAATCATAAAAAATATAAAATGAAAAATCAAATAAAAATTTCTTTTTTTTTAAAGATTTTGTTTTAAGTTTAATTTTGTCAGAAAAAATAAAAAAAAAATTCGTGGAAAATTAATTTTTGTTGGATTCAGTTGTTTTTTTCAGTCGTTATCTTTCATGCTGAGATCTAAAATTTTCAAGTCGAGACACCGAATATTGATATCTGGTTAATTTACGATTCTCGTGGTGGTTTCAAGCATTTATCTTGTCGAAGTTTTCAGTTGCTGAATGTCGTCTTAGCTGATGACAAATGATTCTGTTCACGTTTCATGTTTTCTACATCATTTAACAAGTAATCATTTTAGGCACTGGTCTGCTAATCAAATCATTTTTAGTGCTTATATTAAATCGTGTCTCGTGTCTCCCAACCAACTGGTCGACAGTTGGTCTTCATCATCTCGCAGGGTCTACCCCCCTTAGCCGCGGGAGACAGGCTTAAACGGAGGGATCGGGGATCAAAAGTGATAGCCCCCGGTCTGAGCGTTGTCGTGTCAATCTGCGCGACAACAGGACCAAATCTCCGTGGAAGGCAGCAGGCCGAATTTCTGGGTGCAGAAGGGCGCCGAATTTCGGCCTAAGGAAATCAGATTAGACCGAGTTTGTTGGGCACCCTTATGACTTGACTAGGAGGCAGATTGACTAGGTGTGGCAAGGGGTAATTTACTAGTTAGTTTGACTTCATATTTGACTTGAAGAATTAGATGTATCTCTATTGAACTGGATATTTCTCTAAGGTTGCTGGGTTTTTCAGTTTCCAGCATGTGGGTTTTCCCATGGTAAATGCTTGTGTCTCCTGTTTGGCTGTCTCTTTGTGATTCTACTGTTAAAGATCCACTGTGTAATTGCTTAATGATAAATATGAATACAAGAGGATTTAAATGAATATCATTAGAAGTAATTATCAGCAAGAAGACCTACAAAAAATCAACATGGTATCAAAGCTTGGGTTATAGATCAACCATTTAAGGAATTTCCAGAACTAAGTCTAATCCAAGTTGAAGAAAGTCTAAAGCTGCTATGAAAGTAAGATCATAAGAGCTACCTTGAAGAAGCCCTTCTCCAAATCATTGTTTGCAAGTGTGTACTATAAGGGTTGAAGCCCTAGGTGTAGGATCGATTTATGTCGAAGTTTGACTAAGAAAGACTGCAGAAGGATGCCGAGAAAAGCCTCAATCTGAGCCTCAGTTCGAATGTTAAGAGTCTGTTAGAAAGGAGCCTCAGAAAATAACCAGATGAAATACCTCTATTTGTGGTCAACTAAGTTTGTTTACACAAGGGTTTACAACAATGCAACCTTGCTCAATTTCAGTGATTGTTACAAATAAAGCCAACAACATTGATTTGAATTGTGGAGAAACTGATCACTTATATGATCTTGTAGATTTGTGAAGACACTGATCACCTATATGATCATTGATATGATGCTAAGCTATTGATGCATTTGTACTTGGAAATATGCTTGAATCCTATGGTGGTGAAATCCGCGGTTGTACCTTATAGGAATAATGATGAGTACCATAAGGATTGCCGAATTCTCTTAGGGACAGGGAGTTTACTGAGATGATACTCTTGTTTTTCTCTTGGTTGAAGGAAGACCCCTTGTTGAGGTTTTTGTCGAAGGTTTTGAGGATGTTTTGACAAGCTCTTAATGTGGTAAGAAATGTTGGCGATTAGGATGACTTCAGGGATGTTGGAGTTTGACAATATTGTTGCTACTGATGACCAATATGCCTTAGGAAATCAAGCAAAAGGTGATTGCAAAAGGAAAATATGCCTCTTAGAACTGGTAAGCAAATTCTAAGCCCATTCACCACAGATTTATTTAAGTAATACTGCAAAGATGAATATTAGTACATTCAACAATTCTGTGATGTATTCAAAGGACCTTGTAGCATATCAACTTATCAATACAAGCACACTGTAAATATGTTTGAGCCTCAGATGTGACAGTCAAAATGAAATGAAAGCCTTTGAATTTAAATTATGACGAGAATTGGACCGAGTATGCCGTGAATATTTGGGTTCCTAGAGTTTTGATGGGGGATGAACATTTCTTGATATATGTTAAATAGAGTATTGCCTTGAAATTGTAAGGAACGACATTATGCTAATGATGAGGACAAGGTTGATAAAATTTGCAAGATGGATGCAGCGAGGCTAAGATCAAGAGGGAGTTGACATTTTCCTCGAAAGATAAGTAACTTAGACCTCTCTTCCTTAATTATTATTGTTATTGTTTTGTCTCTTGTCTTTACATCCTTTGTTTGGTTATATTTGCTTTTCCATGGCCTCCTAGTGAGGATTGTAGGTACATAGTGAGGGTTGCCAAGGATCCGGCAACAAATGGAAGCAGTGGAAGAATGAAGCAATGCTGTAACACGAGGAATTCACAGAATCAATTATTTGTGTTTAGAGATGTTGTACTAGATGAGATTCAAGCTCAGAGGGAGCAAGTAGATCAACATGTTTGAAGTATACCTTGATTGTGCCAAAGGGAAGTCATTGGTGACTTCCAAATAGATCTACAAGATCTAGAGTGTAATAGATGGCAGTAGAGAGCAATATTTGAGACTAGAGAATTCTTCCAGAAAGAGGGAGAGAATCATGAAAATACATTTGCTTTAGTTGATAGGTATGCTTCTATTAGAATTATTGTTGCTTTTGTTATGGAATTACATCAGATGGATGTAGAGGCCGTTTTTAAGGAAGAAGTTTACATGGGACCACCTCAAGGCTTTGAGGGTCATGAAGGAGTCTCTTGATTGCAAAGAGAAGAATGTACCTCAAACTTTGTTATGCTCTTAACCTACAAGACGATACTAGAATACCAAATATGCGAAGAAATATACCCAAAACATAGACAGTGAGAAACAACAACAAGTATTTTATTATTCAAAAAGCAATGTTCACTTGCCTCTTCGAGGGGGCAACCTCCTCTTCGAGGGGGCAACCTCCAATAGAGCCGAGCTCGATTACAGAATAAGACACGATGCTCCTCGCAGGGAGTCTCTATCCTTTATATATGATTCATACATGCAATACCATGGAGCAATACCATGGTTCTTATTAATACCATCTATCTAATACCATGGCGCATTTGCAACTAATTGTGGTCCCGTCATTAAATGTGGGTTAACCACTTACAATTATTAATATGGGCTTTATTGACTCTTTACTTAACTATACTTGTGACTCGATCCTACTACATAAATAAGGGGGTTAGGGTGGGACCCTAACATGCCCTCCCCCATAAGAATAGCCTTGTCCTCAAGGCTCAAGTTGCGGAAACTGTTGAAGAATAGTGGCTGGTTCCCAGGTTGCATCTTCCGGAGACGTGTCTTTCCACTTGACGAGGACTTCCTTGATCATGCGGCCACGCAGGTGCCTTCTCATGTGTCCAGGACCTGTTCAGGTTGGAGCCAGATTGACCCTTCTTCATCCAGTTCAGGTAGATTGGTTTGAATTCTGCAATTGTTCCCAATCACTTTCTTGAGGCATCAGACATGGAAAACTGGATGGATTTTTGCAGTGGGTGGCAAGGCTAGCTTGTAGGCCACTTCTCCAATGCGCTGAAGTACTTGATATGGTCCGTAGAATTTTGGAGATAGTTTCTGACACCCCTTGTCTTTGAGTGATGTTTGCTTATATGGTTGCAGCCTCAAAAATACCTGATCTCCTTCTTGAAATTGGCGTTCTGATCGATGTTGATCTACCTGTTGCTTCATGCGGTTTTGAGCTTGATGAAGATTCTCTCTAAGATGGGCGAGCATGTTGTCGTTCATGTAGAGTTGGATTCACTGCTTGTACCTTTGAGCACCCCTTGATATAAGAAGTAGGGGAAGGAGGGAGTTGACCATAAACTGCTTCATATGGAGTCATTTTAGTGGTGGCATGATAGTTGGTGTTATACCACCATTCAGCTAGAGGTAACCACTGTACCCAGAGATGTTGCTTTTCTGAAGTGAAACACCTTAGGTAGGTTTCCGGACATTTGTTGACATTTCAGTTTGACCATCAGTTTGTGGATGATAGGAAGTATTGAGCTTTAGTTGGGTACCTTGTAGCCTGAAGAGTTCCTGCCAAAAATTACTGGTGAAGACCGGGTCACGATCAGACACAATGGAAGTGGGCATGCCATGCAATTTGAAGATCTAATCCATGAAAGATTGAGCGATCAAAGTTGGTGTAAAAGGGTGGGGTAGGGCGTAAAAATGAGCATACTTAGAAAGTCTGTCAACCACCACCATGATGACTGACTTGTTTCCTAACTTTGGAAGGCCTGCAATGAAATCCATAGAAACCTCCGTCCATATTGATGTCAGAATGGGCAATGGCAATGTGCCTGGTGCTTTGACAGTCTCTCCTTTGTGGCGCTGACAGACGTCACATTCTGCTACAAAAGTAAGAATGTCCTTTTTCATTCCTGTCCAAAAAAATGATCTTCGAGTGCGAGCATACGTCTTCTGAAACCCTGAATGTTCTGTAGTGGGGGATGAGTGCAATTCCGCCAAAATGCTGCGTTTGAGGGTGGACGTTGGTGATAGTACGACTCTGTCCTTGTAGCGCAGAATCTCATCCTGCCACGAGTAGCCCTTGGTGGAATTTGGATCCGCCTGCAATTGAGTAATGAGTTGGGAGAGCCAGGGATGTGAAAACCATTCCCTGTGAGCCTCTTCAATCCATTCTAGAATGGGAAGGGAAATTGCGAGCAGGGTACTTCCGTCCTCAAATTGGCGAGATAATGCATATGCTACAATATTTTCACGCCCTTTGTTGTAAATTATCTCATAATCATATCCCAGCATTTTGGCGAGCCATTTATTTTGTTGTGGTGAGGATAGGCATTGCTCCAAAAAATGTTTAAGACTTTGATGGTCTGTGCGGATTTGGAAGCGTCGCCCCAACATGTAAGGTCGCTAGGTACCTACTGCATGTAAGATTGCCATCATCTCCTTCTTATAGGTAGATTGTCCCAAATTCTTCCCACTTAGTTGTTGGCTTGTGAAGGCCAAGGGTCGACCTTCCTGTATTAAGACTGCCCCAATACCTGTACCCGAAGCATCACATTCAATGACAAAAGATTTGGTGAAGTCTGGTAGTGCTAAGACTGGAGTGGAACACATGGCATTTTTGAGAGCTGTAAAGGTTTGTTGTGCTTCATCATTCCAGAAGAATGAATTTTTCTTGAGGAGTTGAGTGAGGGGCCTCGCAATGCGACCATAGTTGCGGACAAATTTGCGATAGTAGCCCGTGAGACCCAAAAATCCTCTCAGGCTCTTCAAGGTCTTAGGTTGAGGCCAATCTGCATTGCCTGGATCTTTTTGGGGTCCACCCTGACACCTTCACGCCCTACAATGTGGCCCAAATACTCAACTTCTTCCATGCCAAAAGAAAACTTGGACATCTTAACAAATAATTTATGCTCGCGGAGTAGGTGCAAGAGCTGATCTACATGCTGAAGATGTGCAGCCCAAGTACGACTGTAAATGAGGATGTCATCGAAGAAAACAAGGACAAATTTTCTGAGGTATGGTTTGAACAAGTGGTTCATAAGGCTCTGAAAAGTAGATGGGGCATTGCAAAGATCGAATGGCATGACCAGAAACTCATAATGGCCTTCATGAGTTCGGAAAGCAGTCTTTGGAATGTCGACTTCTTTCATGCGAATTTGGTGGTAGCCGGAACAAAGATCAAGCTTAGTGAAGAATTGAGCCCCATGGAGTTCATCCAGCAAATCATCAACAACTGGGATGGGAAATTTATCTTTGATTGTCAACTTATTGAGGGCCCTGAAGTCTGGACACATACGCCATTCCCCATCTTTCTTGAGCACCATGACCACCGGTGATGAATAAGGACTAATGCTAGGACGAATGACGCCTGCTTCCAAAAGTTCCTTGATCTTTTTTTCTATTTCATTCTTTTGGGCGAACGGATATCTATATGGGTGCACATTTGTTGGTTGGGCCCCTGGGACCAAAGTGATGCTATGATCATGTTCCCCTCTCGAGGGTGGAAGCTCATGAGGCTTGTCAAAGACTGGCAGATGGTTATTTAAGTTCTGTTGCATCTCAGGATGAATCGAAAGAGAATTGGGTTCGACGTCCGCCTAGATGGCTTTAAGTTGAGCTATAACTCCATGATGGCCCTCTTTTAACAATTTTTCCATCCTATGTGAGCTAATGATAGAGGGAGCTCCCGCATGGAGTCCGCGGAGGGTATGTGTGTGGTTGTTCTGCTTAAAGCTCATATATAACTCCTGGAAATCCATCATGATTGGGCCCAGTGTGCGAAGCCATTCAACACCAAGGACAATGTTGCACCCTCCCATCTGGATGGCAAACATGTGGTCTTTAACTGATAATCCCCCATTTGAAGTTTGACATTTTCACAGCGGCCGTCACATTTCATTGTTCCCTCATCCGCAATTTGGACTTGGAAGTTAGAAACTGCTCATACAAAATAATGCACTGCTTCCGCGACTCTTTGATGGATAAAATTATGTGTACTTCCACTATCAATCAAGACTACCACTGGGCGATGCATAATAAAGCCTCTGATTTTGAGAGTTTGAGGCAAAGAAATCCCTGCCAAAGCATGCAGCGAAATAACTGGTTCTTCAGAGACCCGGTCCTTCTGGTTGTCCTCTTCTTCCTCCTCTGGTTCCTCAAGTGGTGGGGCTTCCTCCGATGAACTGTGATCAGTAGCATCAATTTGAAAGAATTTGGGCTCCTTGCATTTATGACTGGGGGAGTATTTTTCATCACAGTAGTAACATAATCCTTGCTTTCTTCTTTCTGCCATTTCTGCAGGTGACACTTTTTGAACCTTAAGTGTTTGGGTAGTGCTGTGAGCCTGTGGGGGGCGACCCTTGGAGGTGAAATTTGGGCGATTGAATTGGGCCGCTAACGCACGTTCAACTTTACTAGCTACCTTGCAAGCCTCCGACCATGTGGGAGGGTGGTGCAGTCGGACGTGAGCTTGTATGGCCTCTTTAAGACCACTGATAAAACATTCCGTGTAGAACTCATCTTGTAGACCTATAGTGCGGAAAGCTAAGGCTTCAAAGGCTGTAATATATTCATCCACTGTGCCAGTCTGTCAGAGCTTAGTGAGACGACCCAAAAAAGCAGAGCCATGGTCAAAGCGCTCCATAAGAGCTTTTTTGAATGTGTCCCAAGTCAAGGGCCTTCCATTGCAACGTTGATGCCATTGCCACCATTGCCATCTTTCATTGTCCAAGTACATGCTCCCCACCATAAGCTGAGTCTCATTATCCAAGATGTAATTCAAATTGAAATACTGCTCCATTTGTGTTATTCATGCTGCTGGGTGAGAGCCATCAAATTTATACATATCCAGCTTGGGTGGTCGCGGACGGGATTGTTGGTGGGTGCCCCAGAGGTGAAGAGAGTGGCTAGACTCACCCTCACTGTGTTCATTGCCAATATACGCCTCCTCGTGGGCTTCCGCCTTGCCCTTAGAGAGTGTTGTAGTTATTGTCGCCAGCTGGTCTTGGATGTCTTTCAAGGATTGTTCAAGTTTGTCGATCTTCTCATTGGCCATAGCTTGAGCTCTAGTTTCTACCATGCACCGATCCGTTGTACTTGAAATTTGGGACCGCTCGAATTTTTTTTGGCACTAACAATTGAATGGTACCACCTTGCTCAGCTCGTCGTCCTGATTCTTATGGGCTAACTCACCAATAAGCGCCCCGGGGGGTCTCAGACTTTTTTTTTTTATATTTATATTTATATATAGATATTTTTTATTTATTTTATTTATTTATTTTTTTGTTTTTTCTGAAAACTCCTAAAGGAGTTTTACTCCTTAGGAATACTGCAGTTGCCGAATCTCCGAAATGTCAATGCTGCCAAAAGTCCTACGAAAATCACGCCTAGGTATAGGAACCCACACAACTACTCAGATCTGGATGGCAGATCTGATGGATTTGAGAGATCTGAATGGCTGATCGGAGTCTTGAACGACGGAACAGATTGCTACTACGGATCTGATGGATCTAATAGATCTGAATGGTTGTTCTGATAAATCTGAACGACAGGACTGATTGTGGCTACTGCTGTAAAACCCCCACTTGCGAGATTTGATCTAGCAGAGATTATGCATGATCCAGAGATAGAGAAGGGAACTATGGTCTCGAGGAGTGTCAGGTGCTACAGATCGCAATATACATAAGGGTCTGACAATAGTACTCGACCTAATGTTTCAGGGCACTAACTAAGGAGGATCAACCGTACCCTTAGCCGTACAACTCGACTACCCTATCGTACGGGCGAGTAATCTCTCCGAGTGCTGTTCTCGGTGTACTGTAGCAGCAAGACGGTCGACGGTTTACTATGGCGAGGTTTCAAAGGAGCTAGGGGATTTCCGATATACTCAGAGGGTACTTGGAAGACAGTCCGTGCGCGGTTCTGTCTAATGCACTACTACTCGAAGGGGTACCCACAAGGGTTACAAGGGAGTCCAACAAGCATGACCAGCTCTTGTATTTCCTGCGTTCATGCCTCCCCAAATTTGCAGGTTTATGCGCTCAACGACAGATCCCGTGGTTTAAAGACGCCGGAACACGTCTCTAGCCAAATTTTTTTTTGCTAACAAATGGAGATCCCACCGGCCCTGGAAAGCGCTCTGATACCACTTGTTATGCTCTTAACCTGCAAGACGATACCAGAATACCAAATATGCGAAGAAATATACCCAGAACATAGACAGTGAGAAACAACAACAAGTATTTTATTATTCAGAAAGCAATGGTCACTTGCCTCTTCGAGGGGGCAGCGTCCAATAGAGCCGAGCTCGATTACAGAATAAAACACGATGCTCCTCACAAGGAGTCTCTATCCTTTATATATGATTCGTACATGCAATACCATGGAGCAATACCATGGTTCTTATTAATACCATCTATCTAATACCATGGCCCATTTGCAACTAACTGTGGTCCTGTCATTAAATGCGGGTTAACCACTTACAATTATTAATAATGGCTTTATTGACTCTTTACTTAACTATACTTATGACTCGATCCTACTACATAAATAAGGGGGTTAGGGTGGGACCCTAACAAAAGGGTTAGGGTGGGACCCTAACAAACTTGGATTGATGGATCAAGGTTGATCCTATATAATTTGTTTTTGACAAAAGCAGAAGGACACATGTGATAGAGGAAGCAGTCAAGGCTTCCTCGGAAGTCTTGTTTTAGCTTCAAAATGATATGACCTCTAAGTTCTATTACACACTACCTGCGGGTGACACCCATAGGAGAAATTTTTCTCCTAGATTGTCTTCAGTTGGCAGCCAACAACCCCTTGTAGCCCCCAGATAGTTTGATGTGCCACCATCTCCGACACCTGAGCTAGCCATTACGCACCCTCACCCATTTGTCATGATCATATGTTTGAAGGTGGGTCTTCCAACCTTGAAGGTATGACTTTCATTATGTAGTTGGGTATTTTTTCTTATTTATTATGGACACTTCTAGGCATGGATTAGTGGGGGGATTCAATGGAAAGAATGGGCTTGGTCTGTACTCCTGTCCCCTTGTCCAACTTGGTGGTTAACCTTGTTTCCTAGTCTCATGGGATCTCCTCTATTGGCTACTAGCTTTAGGAATGGAATTACATGGGAACCTTGATTTTGGTTGCATGTTCCCACTTCTTGACATCACATACATCACTCCCCTACACTCATTATAACCCCTTTTCACATATTTCCCATCCGGGTCCACATTTGTCCATTGGGTCCACAAGGCGTTAGCCTCCCCCTCCCCTTGTCCACACTTTGTCGAGCCTGAAACGATGCCCCAGAGGTTGATGCAGCTAAAAATAAAGTAAAAAGCATGATTTGGCCACTCTCAACAAGAAATGTACCATAAAATGCAAAAGATGGCTGGGAAATACAAATTTAGCACGTGGGCAAAAGCCAACATGAGATCTACCCCTATGATCATGGCCATCACCTTGGTTCCTAGGGCCCCTATATTGGCCTCCTTGCATCATTAAGGAACCCATGATTGTCCCAACCCCTGGTGGGTGATAAACTGCCCAACCTTAAAGGGGGGTATTCACTCTGATATCATTCACATCATGCTCTCATCCCTTAAAGCCCCGAGTAGTTATAAAAGAAAAATCAATAAAAGGCAAAAGGCATATGAGGAAAGGCAGAAAAGGCATATGCTCTCATGTACCACTGTTGCTTCCTCCTACACCTATACACCCAAGTGTGGGTTTCCCTCAGCATAGCTACCCTTGTACCATGGCATGTGGCTTGGAGCCTTCTCCGATGCCCCACTCCGTTCCATCGTTATATCACACGACGCTTGCCATATGACGGATGTACCATGGACCTGTCACTCGCTTAAAGGTTGAAACCACTTAATAGGGCCCTTGATTAACCTCCTTCTTGAACTTGGAGACACCCGTACACTCTAAAGCCCATTATGAAGGGCATGTCACTATGAAGTGTCCACTTGGTCCCATGATTTGTAAGCTCATTTGCTCAATTACACTAATGATTTGTTGTACTGGAAGGTGAGGAGACACATTGGATCTTATGCAGGATTGTAGGTGGGTTTTCATTTTGAGGTTTGGTCTCCCTATACAGGGTCCAAGACCTCCAGAGGGTCATAGTGGAATTTATAGGGTGTGCATTGAGAGCCATGGGCCTTCAATATAGTAGAGCGCAGATAGCCATGCCATGGGATCCTTCAACACCATTCATTGCTCGCTTGTGTCCCACTTACTTGATAATGATGATGCACCTGGACCACCTTGCTCAGCTGGCTATACTCTTGTACCACACACTTGGCAGTTGATCCAGGGCTCAGATGGGGTTGTGTCTCACCATGGGAGACAAAGGGAGGGCTTGCATCATTGTTCCCGTTACCCACCATTTTGTGGGTGATACCCTAGGAGAATTATTTTCTCCAAGATGGTCCTCAACCGACAACCAACAACCCCTTGCAGCCACTAATTAGCTTGTTCTGCCACTTCTCCACCACCCAAGCTAGCGATGTGGTCTCTCACCCATTTGTTATGATCGTATGTTTGAAGGTGGGCCTCCCGAACCTCAATGTACACCTTGTCATTTGGTAATTGAGATTGAAGTTTGCTTATCATGGACACTTCTGGGCATGAATTAATGGGGGGATTTGGCGAAAAGAATGGGCTAGGTCTGTGCTCTTGTCCCCTAGACCCCTTTTGGATATTAGCCTTGGATTCTAGTCCCGTGGGATCTCTTTTACTGACCATTTGGCTTTAGGGATGGTATTTCATGGGAAACACTGATTTTGGTTGTGTGGTCCCGCTCCCTCGTCCACATATATTGCCCCCTTCCCACTCATTATAAGCCCATTCATCATTTCTCCCACTTGGGTCCACATTCCTCCACTGGGTCCACATAGGGCTAGCTATCCCCTTCCCCTTGCCCACACCTTGGGTGTGGGCTTGGAATGATGCCTCGGAGCTTGATGCAGCCAAAAAGAAAAGTAAAAGCATAATTGGCCACATTCAATAGGAAATGTACCACAAAATGCAAAATATGGCCGGAACAAACACATTTAGCACATGGGCAAAAGCCAATACGTGAGCTCTACCTTATCATCATGGCCATCACCCTGGTTCGTACAAGTCCTATGAGCTTGCTTCATCATATAGGAACCATGATTATCCCAACCCCTGGTGGGCAATAAACCGCCCTACCTTAAAAGGGGGTATTCGCTACTATTTCTCATGCATCATGCTCTTACCCCTTGAGTCCCAAGCAGTTAATCAAACAAAATCATAAAAAAGGCAAAAGGCATATAAAGAAGGGTGGAAAAATCAAGGCCGGGGCACCTCATGTACCACGATTGCTCCCTCCTATACATTATATACTCAAGTGTGAGCTTCCCCTTTACTAGCTACCCTTGTACTCCATTCATCTCTCTACCACATACCACCACCTTTTGAAGGAAGTATCTTGGACATATTATCCCCTTTAGAAGTAGAAACCTCTTAATAGGATACTTGATTAACCCCAGTTGGAGCTTGGAGACATTAGAACATACCAAGGCCCATTATGGAAGGGCATGCCATTATGAAGTGCCCACCTGTTGTCCATTGTTTGTAAGCTCTTTTACTCTATTTTCTTGATGACTTTTTGTACTGGAAGGCTAGGGGACGCATTGAATCTTATGCAAGATTGTAGGTGGTCTTCATCTTGGGTTTGGTCTCCCTATACAGGGTCATAACCCTCCAAAGGGCTACATTGGCACATGTAGGGTGTGTGTGAGAGCCATGGGCCTCCACAATAGTTGACAACACTCCATGGATCCCCATAGATGTTCAGAGATTGCTCGAGATTCACCTATTGGACGAGGAAGATGCACCTGGTTCACCTTTGCCCAACCAGCCCCACAGTTGTACCATGCACTTGACACCTGACCTAGGACTTGTATGTTGATATGTCATCGCTTACACCATCATCTAAGCTCTTACAGATGGTCTACATGCATCTTCGACTTACTTGGAGACCCATGAGGTCACTTGTGTGCCCTCAAAGCCATTGGGAGCACCACAGGTTTATTATGGGGAGGACAAGGGGCCAACCCCTTGTCCATTACTTTTTGTTAATTTTAGATGACAATGGTATGTTCTATGCTTAAGACAATTTACTTCAATGTTCCTTTAGCAGCGCAATGACAAATTCCAATTATGTCTAGTAGCAATCACATTAACTTACAAACATTGACAGTGAATCTAGATAGAACATAAAATCATATGCAGAAAACAAGCCAAGACAAGAGGACACAAGATGTGGTAGATGCCAGGGACAAACCTCAATGTGGTGAAACCCTTTGATTAAATCTTCTTATTATTCGTCAAAAGTTCAATAGAGAGTACAAATATCATAAATACAAGCCAAAACAAATCTGACAAATCAACAGTTAATTCAGCGCTAATAAGAAAGTCAACGGTGGTCAAAGTTGCCTCAAAATATTCTCCAAACAGTAGTCCAATTCGGCCTTCCAGGAGAGTCAAAGTGAAACCCAAATTCTTCGGTCAAACCCAATCAAAGGAAAGAGTAAATACTGATGCAATTTTTTGTGGTCAAGCCTGAAGTCAACGTTGGTCAAACTGTCCCAAAATTCTCGATTTCTATGCCAATAAATGCGGCCTCCAAAAATCGAATTTTTGGCCCAAAAATTGAGGTCAACGTTGGTCAAATCACCCCTAGTCAACATTTTTGAAATTCGGCTTGTTTGACTCAAAAGAACTCGGCCTTCTGCCACACATGCGAAGGGGAAAGAGAGAGATCAACCACATGAGCAAAGAAAGAGAGAGATGTCTCCAAGCTGTACGAACCAAGAGAGAGAAGATGATGTGATGAGATGATGTCCAAATGAGGAAAAAGTCACCTCTATTTATACAATTCGTTGAGGGTGAGTAGACCCATCTATTGGGCTTCATGAGCCTACATTTGACTATGGCCAACCTTGACAATTTGTCCATAAGAGAAATAAATTCATAATTCCATTTGTGCTTGTCAGAATGAGATGATCTTTATATCAAAATTGTACCTCTCCAAAAGAGGAATCGAATGCAATAATCATCTCCATCATATGAGCTGTCCTAAGGTGGAAGGTGGCCCTAGTTGTCAATTCTAACACTCCCTCTCAACTAGGGAGAATTCCACCTGCTAATCTATCGTCATGCCAACCTATCATCCTGAATCATCATGCCATCACTCCTCTACTCTACGCTGCTGAACCATGAAGAAATAATGAAGAAGAAGTGATCGAGAGTGTATCATACCACTCTCCATTGACTAAAGTCAGCCCTTGATCCCAGATCAAGTTGTTGAATGCCATGCATCCTAGTCATAGGGAGTACGATAGTACACGATGCGCCCATCGGTAGTGCTATGGTCCCTAACCAGCTTTTCCCAGCTCACAGAGAATCCAGTGTTTCATGACAGGTCAAAGCATACCGGGATCAAATATCATTTCATCAGAGACTATGTTCAGAAGGGAGCTGTGAAGCTTGAGTACATTCTCACTGATGAGCAGGTTGCAGATATTCTTACCAAAGCCTTACCACGGGGCAAGCATGTCTACTTCAGAGACAAGATGGGTGTGGTGAGGAACACCTTCCTCGGTAAGAGGGAGTGTTGAAATTTGGTACCGAAGGACAGGTGGTTCCCTAAGGCTTTGATCTTTGACCTAGGGAAAAGTGTCCAAAAGAATTTAATTTTTCTCCTAAAGTAACTTTATAATTTTATAAAGTTAAATCTAATTTAAAAGTGACTTTAAGTGATAAAGTTACTAAAGCCTAATTTTAAAGTGACTTTAATAAAGTTAATGTAAAATTAGAAATGAAAAGTGACTTTGGAAATAAATGACTAAGTGGGTCTTTATTAAAGTGGGGTGAGTTAAAAAATAAAAAGTGAGATTTAAATGAGCATTTAATTTCAGCCCTAGATCTCAATCTATTTCAGCGATTGGATTTAAAGGTTACCCAAAAGTCACTTAGGATTAGAATAAGGGAGGAAAAGGAGGCAAGAGGTCATTCATTCTTTCATGAGCAGATTGAGAGAAGGAGAGCAAGAGAGCAAGGGAGATTTCTAAACAAGGAGGAGAAGGAGACAGCAGCTTGGCACACATTCCAAGGCAGCGGTTGAGCAGATTTGTACAACTGATTCAACATAGTGAAACGCTGATTTTGGCACGATTTTCTAGAAATCCGTACAGCTGGTTTGCACCAAAATCGAGAAGCAGTTTGCTGTTTTTTTTGCATGCAAATCGAGGTCTGTACAATGCATTTAATGCAGGCCGTACAACAACATTTAATGCTGAAAGTGGGCACGAAAATCGAGGAGGCCGTACAACATTTATTGCTGTCCTGTTCGCTGTAATTTCCAGTTTGCTGTGAGGCACGGGAAAAGAGATAAGTTGTAAATTTGCTTGCTGAATATTTCTCACTGTAAAAAAAAAGACATTTTCAGAAATAAAGAAGAGCTCTCGAACTGGTTTTCCCCAAGAGTAGTAGGGGGTTTTTCCAGGGTCACAATGACCAAAAATCACTGTGTTCAAATGTGTTAAATGACTGTTTGTACTTGATGATTTTTTATTTCTGCATTTTCCAACATTCTGTAAAAATTACAGAATTTGTGTTTTCAGCAAAAATTTATTTTTTCAGTTGTTGAATGTATGGATATGGGAAAGGGCATTTAACTATATGGGAGAAATAAGGTGAAACTAAAAACCGGGGTGGGAAATGAGAAATTTCTAAATGGTATCTGAGCTTGAGTGCTAAAGTGCAGTTTGGGACAACAAGGAGGAAAATTACAGTCTGCTGATTTTCCACTCAGAAAATTCCAGCAAGCTGATTTTTCACAAACAACAGTTTCATCTTTACTACAATAGTGCTATTTTTCAGTTTTAGGACAACAGGATGTCATTGGGATTGAGGGTGGAGGATAGGCTGGATGGGCATACAAATTACAATGTTTGGAATGAGAGAATGCAGAGTATCTTTGAGGAGGCAGAAGTCTGGGATATCATGGTGCATACCACACAGAACCCTATTGTTGTGTCTACTGATGCTACTAAGTTGGCTGAGTATAGTAAAAAGAACAAGGGTAAGAGGCTAATTTTAGACGGAGTCAAAGACCATTGCATTCCTCATGTGAGAGGAAAGAGGCCCATGAGATGTGGACATCATTGTCCAATCTCTACCAGAGTACCAATGAGAACCGGAAAATGGTCCTGAAGGAGAAGCTGAAGAACATTAAGATGGGTAATGATAGTGTATCTGGATATCTCACAAAGATTACTAATGTGAGAGATGAGTTGGCAGCAATCGGAGAGGCCATTCCACCCACTGAGTTGGTGCGGATTGTAGTGAATGGCCTCCCTCGTTCATGGATGAACTTTGCTAATGGGGTTTGTGCACGTGAGACCCTTCCCACATAGGAGAGGTTTTGGGATGATTGCATTTAGACAGAGATTAGGAAAGGTCAGCTTTGGGCAGTGAAGCCAGTTGAGCAGGATGAGGATGTAGCACTGTCGGCAGGAGGCAAGAAAGGCAAAGGGAAGAAGCAGGCTTCCACAAGCAATGGTGGGGGCAAAGGCAAAGGTAAAGGCAAACAGGGTAACACACAGAGGGACTATTTCAAGGCGAAGCGTTGGAATTGTCAAAAGATGGGACACTATGCAGTTGTGTGTCCGGAGAAGAAGAAGAAGAAGAAGAAGGGGAAGAACCAGAGCCTGGCAGCTTCAGCAGAGGTTGAGGACTTTGCAGTTCATTTTGACCGGGAGTTTGGGTTCACTGTGTATGAGTCTTCTAGTGCAGGATCACCTGCCACACAAGTTCAGAGGGAGCATGCTTTTCCCTCGATTAGCGGAGCATCTTCAGGTATCTGGTATGTGGACAGTGGGGCTTCACGTCACATGACAGGAGTCTGTGAGTACTTTTCTGAGCTTTCAGAGAGTGGCACTGATATAGAGGTAGTGCTCGGTGATGATAGAATTGTTAGAGCAATGGGTGTGGGGACATTGACATTTCAGAGGGAGTCCAAACCTCCCTTGAAGGTGACAGATGTTCTTTATGTGCCAGGGATGAGGAAGAACCTCATATCCATCTCATCTTTGGAGGACAAAGGGTATGAGGTACTGTTCAGGGGAGGACAGGTGTTGATGTATCCCAGGGGCACTCCAGCTGATTCAGCTAGAGTGATAGGTGTACGCCATGCAAAGGTGTACAAGTTTGCATTCCAGTCCCTTGTGGCATTGAGTAGTAGTACCGACAGCAGAGCTAGCAGTTCTGAGCAGTGTGAGATTTGGCACCGCAGGATGGGACATATGTATCATGGAGCCTTGAGGACCTTGCGGGAGATCACTACAGGTATGCCAGATTTCAATATTGATCACTTTGATACTTGTAGAGGATGTGCTATGGGCAAGTTTGCCAAATCCCTTTTTCACAGCAGTGACAGCAGAGCGACTGGGATACTTGATTTGATACATTCTGATGTGAGCGGTCGGATGTCTCATGTTTCCTTGAGTGAATATGAGTACTATGTTTTATTCATTGATGATCACTCCAGGAGGACCTAGATTTATTTCTTGAAGACCAAGAGTGAGGTCTTCAAGCTGTTTCAGGAGTTTAGAGCTCTTGTGGAGACACAGACAGGTCGGAAGATCAAGTCCCTGAGGTCGGACAATGGGGGAGAGTACACCCTTGGAGAGTTTGTTGATTATTCTGCGGAGGCAGGCATTAGGAGGGAGTTCACTGTTCCTTACAACCCCCAGCAGAACGGGGTTGTGGAGAGGGAGAACAGATCCATCGTAGGGGCTGCCAAAGCCAGGTTACATGATCAGGGGTTGCCATTGTTCTTGTGGGCAGAGGCCTGCAACACAACTATTTACTTGCAGAACAGGAGTCCGCATCATGCCTTGGGGCACATGACTCCGGAGGAGGCTTTCTCTGGGAAGAAGCCTAATATTGGTCATCTTCGTATCTTTGGATGCATTACATAGTCCTACATACCCAAGGAGAAGAGGACCAAACTAGAGCCCACCGCAGAGAAGGGTATCTTTGTGGGCTACAGTGAGACCTCAAAGGCCTTTCGGATTTACATTCCTGCACTGGGGAGAGTTGTTGTTAGGCGGGATGTGAAGTTTGAGGAGGACAGGGCCTTTAGGAGGTCACGGGAGTTAGAATATTTGGATCAGCCAGACCCTCAGCAGCAATTGAGTCAGTCGCAGGGATCTAGTGGGCAGGGATCAGGAGGATCAGGAGGTACATCTATGAGGATGTCAGGTCCGTCAGTGAGCAGTGGCTTGCCAAGCCAGAGGGGTGGTGCTCCGGGCAGCATGCAGAGCAGTTCACTAGGGAGTCCACAGATGGACAGTTGACACGGTACCTCAGCTTCTACAGGTTCAGGTGCAGGCAAGAGGACAACAGACAGACAGTCAGGAGTTCAGGCCCCTGATGATGAGGAGGAGGAGTTTCATTCTCCAGTGGGAGAAGTGTGCTCAGGGAAGAGGAAGCCCAAGTGGCTTCAGGACACCTTGAGAGATGCCACATCTATTGCTGAGCCGAAGAGGCTGGTCAGAGAGAGTAGACCACCTGAGAGGTTTTGTAGCTATATGGCAATGGCTACTAGCATCCTTGACTCTAAGCCTTCTAGCTATGAGGAGGTAGCTAGTCAGTAGGTTTGGAGAGAGGCCATGCAGGAGGAGTATTCTTCTATCATGAAGAATGATGTTTGGGAGGTGGTGCCAAGGCCTGAGGGCAAATTCGTGGTTACTTCCAGATGGCTTTACAAGGTAAAGCATGCTGCAGATGGCAACATTGAGAAATTCAAAGCGAGGTTTGTGGCTAGAGGGTTCTCCCAGGTAGAGGGAGTTGATTATGAGGAGACCTTCGCTCCCGTGGCTCGATATACTTCGATTCGCTCCATTATATCGATAGCAGCAGAGATGGGTTGGAAGATCCACCAGATGGATGTGAAGAACGCATTTCTCAATGGCTTCATACAGGAGGAGGTGTACATTGAGCAGCCACAGGGCTTTGAGGTGCATGGGAAGGAGTCCCATGTGTGCAGACTGAAGAAGGCCCTTTATGGCCTGAAGCAAGCTCCCAGAGCTTGGTAGTCCAGGATAGACACTTATTTGCAGGGGATGGGTTTCACAAAGAGTGAGGCAGATCCGAACCTTTACTTTATTGTGATAGGTGAGGAGCCTCTCATTCTGGTGCTGTATGTGGATGACTTGGTCATTACAGGTGCAGAGAGACTCATAGAGCACTGCAAGAGAGATCTTGCGACGGAGTTTGAGATGAAGGACATTGGCTTGATGCATTACTTTTTGGGTTTGGAGGTGTGGCAGGAGGAGGGGCATTTCTTCCTGGGGCAGGGAAAGTATATTGTGGACATCCTTGGCAGATTCCACATGGAGGATTGTAGACCCATGTCGACACCGATGATTACCAACTAGAAGAAGCTTCATGCTTCAGATTCAGAGTTGGTGGATCCCACATTGTATAGGTAGCTGATTGGTTCCTTGATGTATTTGGTCAACACTAGACCAAATATTTGTTTTGCAGTCAACACGATGAGTCAGTATATGTGTGAGCCTAGGAAGGTTCACTTGGTGGCTGCAAAACACATTTTGCGGTACTTGCAGGGGGCAGTGGATTATGGTCTGGACTACAGGCAGGGGGATGGAGTGAGATTGGTAGGATACATTGATTCTGATTGGGCAGGTTGTGCCTTTGATAGGAAAAGCACTTCAGGGTGCTGTTTTGGGTTGGGTTCAGCAGTAGTGTCATGGTTCAGCCGGAAGCAGCAGTCAGTAGCATTGAGTTCAGCGGAAGCAGAATATATGGCAGCCAGTCTAGCTAGTTGTGAGGCCATCTGGCTTCGCAAGATATTGTTTGGCTTATTTGGACAGCCGTTGAGACCTTCAGTGATTTACTATGATAATCAGAGTTGCATTAAACTCACGAAGAATCCAGTATTTCATGACAGGTCAAAGCATATCGGGATCAAATATCATTTCATCAGAGACTATGTTCAGAAGGGAGCTGTGAAGCTTGAGTACATTCCGACTGATGAGCAGGTTGCAGATATTCTTATCAAAGCCTTACCACGGTGCAAGCATGTCTACTTCAGAGACAAGATGGGTGTGGTGAGGAACACCTTCCTCGGTAAGAGGGAGTGTTGAAATTTGGTACTGGAGGACAGGTGGTTCCCTAAGGCTTTGATCTTTGGCCTAGGGAAAAGTGTCCAAAGATTTTAATTTTTCTCCTAAAGTAACTTTATAATTTTTATAAAGTTAAATCTAATTTAAAAGTGACTTTAAGTGATAAAGTTACTAAAGTCTAATTTTAAAGTGACTTTAATAAATTTAATGTAAAATTAGAAAGGAAAAGTGACTTTGGAAATAAATGACTAAGTGGGTCTTTATTAAAGTGGGGTGAGTTAAAAAATAAAAAGTGAGATTTAAATGAGCATTTAATCTTAGCCCTAGATCTCAATCTATTTCATCCATTGAATTTAGAGGTTACCCAAAAGTCACTTAGGATTAGTTTAAAGGAGGAAAAGGAGGCAAAAGGTCATTCATTCTTTCATGAGCAGATTGAGAGAAGGAGAGCAAGAGAGCAAGGGAGATTTCTAAACAAGGAAGAGAAAGAGACAGCAGCTTCGCACACATTCCAAGGCAGCAGTTGAGCAGATTTGTACAGCTGATTCAGCACACAGTGAAAGGTTGATTTTGGCACAATTTTCTAGAAATCCGTATAACTGGTTTGCACAGAAATCGACGAGTGGTTTGCACAGAAATCGAGGAGCAGTTTGATGTTTTTTTCTGCACGCAAATCAAGGTCCATACAATGCATTTATTGCAGTCCGTACAATGCATTTAATGCAGTCTGTACAGCGCATTTAATGCAGGTCATACAATAGCATTTAAGGCTGAAAGTGGGCACGAAAATCGAGGAGGTCGTACAGCATTTATTGCTGCCCTGTTTGCTGTAATTTCCAGTTTGCTATGAGGCACGGGAAAAGAGATAAGTTGTAAATTTGCTTGTTGATTTTTTGCTAAATATTTCTCACTGTAAAAAATGCATTTTCAGAAATAAAGAAGAGCTCTCGAACTAGTTTTCCCTAAGAGTTGTAGGGGGTTTTTCCAAGGTCACATTGACCAAAAATCACTGTGTTCAAATGTGTTATATCACTGTTTGTACCTGCTGATTTTTATTTCTGCATTTTCCAGCATTCTGTAAAATTTCCAGAATGTGTTTTAAGCAAAAATTTATTTTTTCAGTTGTTGAATGTATGGATATGGGAAAGGGCATTTAACTATATGGGAGAAATAAGGTGAAACTGAAAACCGGGGTGGGAAATGAGAAATTTCTACATTAAACTTAGAAATTCCAACAGAAAATGGTATTAGTAGGGTTTCCCTCTAGGATGGAGACACTGTATGAATTTGGAAGAATGAGAGAACGACCGAATATAATGAAGGTTCATGGAGATGAGTTAGCCGTTTGAATGCATTTAATTCATTGATTCAGCGATCAAATCGATGGATTCGAAATGAGGACGAGATAGAAGTTAAAATGGTGGCAGCTTATAATGGATTTGACAAGCGACTAATATCCATGAACTGCAATGATTTCGGTTTCGGTAATGCTGTGTCCACGTAATTCATATATGCAATATGTTAACCTCTGTTGTAAAATTAAAGTGTTACATACCTTAGATTTATTTGCTAACCTTTATTTGTCCTTTGATATCATTTGCAGGTACTTTTCACTTTGAAATGAGTCAATCATTTCTTCAATTTGAGCCACCAAGTGTCCCTGTTAGATTGGCTTCATAAACTTTGTCAGAGCTGCAGAAACTTGCTTGAGCTGCATAAAGTCACTAATTCTGTAGCTAAAAGATTTTCAAGAAAGGGATGTTTATAAAAAGGGATTTTTAGAAAAATGATTAAGAGAAAATTTAAGGTGCCAACAAGAGTTGGTTTTCACTTTAAATTTTCTGCATAAACATGCCAACAATTCGTTGGTTTTCATGTTTATATATATATATATATATATTTTATGAGAATAGAGAAAAATAAAAAATCTAAGGTGGAAAAGAAAAAGAATTCTTCTCAACCATCTTTAATTCTGAATTGTCTTGGAAAATTTTGACAAATTCTTCTTTTGTCAATGGCTTCTGATAAAGTCTAAGTCGATGTCTATTCACTAAAAGAGGAATTTTCTCTTCATCAATAGTCCCGATTCTGACTGCACCATTGCATTGTCAAAGGCATTTTCAACTTCATAAGGTCCAAGCCAGTGAGTTTGGAATTTTCCTTGAAGTTTTTAAACTTTGAATAAAAAAGTAATGTCCAATCTGCTGGATGAAATTTTCTTTCTTTGATGTATTTGTCATGCCATTTGGATTTCTGAACTAGGCTAGTTTTCTGGAAGGCTTCTTGTCTTATTTCATCAAGCTCATTGAGTTGTCCCATCCTTTGCTTTTGTGCTTTTGGGAAGTCAAGATCCAACTGAACTGTTGTTTTATAGGTCTGGATCTGGAACTCTATTGGAAGTAAGACTTGTTTCCCATAAACAAGTTCATAGGGAGTATGTCTTGTAGTGCTTTTCCATGTAGTTCCATAAGCCCACAAAGCTTCCGGAAGCTTTTCTGCCCATTCCTTCCTATGTAAGTGTATAGTCTTGGTGAGAATTGCTTCAATCACCTTGTTTGTAGACTCAACTTGTCTATTGGCTTGTGGATGGTATGGAGTAGATTTTCGATGCTTGATTTTGTACTGTTCCACAAGCTTTTGCACTAATCTGGTTGTAAACTGTGTTCCTTGATCTGTCACAATTTCTCTTGGGATACCAAAACGAGTGAAAATATCCTAAAAAAGAAACAAAACTACAACATTTTCAGTAGCAAAAGGAAGTGCTTTAGCTTCTACCCATTTAGTGACATAATCAATACATACCAGAATATACCTTTTTTGTTTTGAAGGTGGATTGATTGGACCAACAAAATCTAGTGCCGATTTCTCAAAAGGTTCATTTGAAAGAGTAGGCTTCCCCGTCCTTTGACAACTGTCATCTCTTAACATATTCATTGGTATCCTTGAAAATGGAAGGCCAATAATATTCTAAGAGAAGGATCTTATAAGCAGTTCTCTTGTCAAAGAAATGCTCTCCACATGGTTTATCATGGCATGCTTTAAGTATCTCTAGTATCTCATTTTCTCGAACAGATCTTCTGATCATGAGATCTGGTCCTGTTTTGTACAATTCTTCGTTCATCCATGAGTAAGATGTGCTGTTGTGAATTATTTTCCTCTTTTCTCTAGGAGACAAATGAAATGGTATTTTCCCTGTAGCTAAATAATTAACAATATCTGCATACCAAGGTGATTTAGTAGATACTGCAAAAAGATGTTCATCAGGAAATTTATCCTCCACAGGTTTATCATTGTTATCATTCTGAATTCTAGAACAATTGTATTTTGTTTTCCGGGTCGATCTAGAATGGTGATGTTGAATTCTTGCAATAGTAAGAACCATTTGGTTATTCTGCCATTAGTGATTGGTTTATTCATTAGATATCTAACGACAGAATGGTCTGTGTGAATGAAAGTTTCATAGCCAGTTATATAATGTCTGAATTTATTAATGGCATGAACTACAACTAAAAACTCCTTCTCAGTTACAGTATAATTTAGCTCTGTTGGATTTAAATTTTTACTGGTATAATAGATTGCATAAGGAATAAGGTCTTTTTGTCCTAACACAACTCCTAAGGCTGTGTCTGAAGCATCGGTTGATATATGGAAAGGCAATTTCCAATTAGGTCCTTTTAAAATAGGTGCTGTAGAGATTTTCTTTTTCAAAGTTTCAAAGGCATTTTGACAATCAAAATCCCTACTGAATTCACAGTCTTTGGTAAGTAGTTTGAAGAGTGGAGATGCAATCTTTGTAATGTTTTTGATGAATCTTCTATAATATCCAGTAAAACTAAGAAAACTCCTAACATCTCGTTGACAATTTTGCACTGATAATTTAGAAATGACCTCCACTTTAGATAAGTCTACCTTAATTCCATCTCCTGAAATATGATGACCTAAAACAATTCCTTCGTTGAACATCATAAAACATTTCTCATGACTTAACGAAAGATTTGTTTCTTTACATCTTATTAGAACTTTTTCTAAATTTTCCAATGCTTCAAAAGGATTTCCATAAATTGTGAAATCATCCATATATACTTCCACACAATCATGAATAAGATCAGAGAAAATTCCAAGGACTGCTCTTTGGAATGTTGTTGGAGCATTGCATAATCCAAAAGGAAGTACTCGGTAAGGATAAGTTCCCCATGGATGGGTAAATGTGGTTTTGTCTTGATCCTTAGGTGCTACCAAAATTTGATTGTATCCACTAAAACCATTCAAAAATGAAAAATACTTTTTCCCTGCTAATGTGTCTAAGACTTGATCTATGAAAGGAAGTGGAAAGTGGTCTTTTAATGTTGCTTTATTCAATTCCCTATAATCGATACATACTCTCCATTTCCCATTTTTCTTGGGAATGATTACTAGGGGTGAAACCTACTGACTGTCTAATATTGGATAGATGAAGTCTACATTTAGTAGTTTTTGTAATTCCTCCTTAACAATTTCTTTCAGATTTGGATTCACTCTTCTTTGTGGCTGTCTAACTGGTTTCGCACTTTGTTCAATGTAGATATGATGCATGCAAGTTTTAGGATTAATTCCTCTCATGTCGATGTATTCCCATGCATAAGCAGAAGAGTGTCTTTGTAAAATTTCTACCAGTTGGTTCTTCTCTAATTTTTCCAGGTTTTCATTAATGTTTAAAGTTTTGCTTGGAAAAATTTCTATTGAAGAGTTTCCAAATTTTTCCATAGAGTGTAGAGACACTTATCTAGATGATAGATATTCGATTCGACTATGGTCATAATGTGAGGAGGATTCATTATTTTCCATTAAATCTTTCTGAGGAAGAGAGATTTCTCCTTCTTCAGATTGATTTTTATCTTTTTGAAGATTTGTCCTTGCTTCCTGAATAACAACAGGGGGTTTTCTTTGCAATACTCTATCAGAGCTTAATTGAACATTATTTAGATCTAGTGGAGTTATTACATAGGTCTGAGGATTTTGCCCCTCCATATTATAAATAGGTTGTGACATTTTATTATTTGGATTCAGAAGTGTTTGAGCAGGTAATTGATTTGGTTGTTGTGCAAATGATAGGGAGAGCTGTGGATTTTGATTTTGGATTTGGACTTGAGGTAATTGATTAGCTTGAGGAATTTGATTAGATTGAGGAATCTTACTAGATTGAGGTAAGAATTGTGGTGGAAAATTAGGATAGGATGGTGAATATTGTTGATATTGAGCATAAGCCCCATAAGGATTTTGCTATCCTTGATTCCAAGATTGTGATTGTGGTTGAGCCCAAGGCTGCCAAGATGGATTCCAATTATTTTGTGAAGACTGAGCAAATTGTTGTGATTTAAAGCCTTGTGGTTGATTTGCTTGAGAATTCTGCCATGGTTTTATAGCAATAAAATAAAGAGGGTCTACTTGTTCTGGCATCCCTTCATCATTAAATACAACCTTAAGACTTGGTAGAGAAGGACATTCTTTGGTATCATAGTTATCTGCACATATGGCACAAGTTTCTATGCTTTTTAGATCTAAAGGACATTCTCTTAGAGCATGCTTCTTTCTACATCTAGGACAAAAGATGGATAATGCAGCATTTTCGGATTTTCGCTTGTTTTGTATTTTAAGGGTGTCAATTTATTCACTCAGACTCCCTAAAATATCTGCCTTAAAAGTATCAAGCAAACTTCCTAATTCTGCCCTACTGACTGTCCCAGCTGCAAATTTATTGATTCTTGATAAGAGAGGGTCCCTAGGACTTTTTCCAACTCGTGCTTTACCCCTTGAGATATGTACACATAAATCACAGATATCTGAAAATGGTAGTTGAGAAATATCTCATTTTCCTGTCATGTTAAGGAGATAAATCCACTCATCTCCGATAGATTTGAGTAGATTTGAGTAGGAGGGCTTTCAAAGTTTCCTCATCTAGACTATCCATTTTTTCCCTTTTAAGATTATAAACAAATCTCTCGACTAAGTCTTCAAGATTCTCATCTTCTTTCTGTGTCATTTTGAAAACTTTGTCCCTAATGTTGTGAGGCATACAGTAGTCCCTATATTACTCTAAGAATGCTTCTTTCATTTGTGCCCATGTCCTTATAGAATTCGTTCCTAGACTCATTAACCATTTCAATGTTGAATCCTTTAAGGTAGCAGGGATCAATTTTAATTTCTGAGCATCATGTAGATAATCATATGATCTGCATAATACTTCAAATTCAAAGAGAAATGTCTCTGGGTCTTTACTTCTTTTTCCATGGAAATTAGGAAGAATAGAAGGTGAAATATTTTTCATTGTGAGGGTTGTATTTTCATCGAAGATAGGAAAGCTAAAAGGGTCTTGATCTCCCCTACCTCTACCTCCTCCTCTGCCTCTATCTCCACCTCCTCCTCTACCTCTACCTCCTCCAATCCTATTTTGTTCACCATTGACATTGTGTACTTCTCCTCCTCCTCCTTCAACCATGATAGATTCTTCAGAACTAATGTAAGGATCTTCTACTTCTTCTGGTTCCTCTATCAATGGATAATCAAGATAAGTTTCTTGTTCCTCTTCTTCACTGGGAATTTCTAATTCTTCTCCTAGAATTTGTTCACTTGTGGAAGATAGAAAAACTACTTCTGTAGTTGGGGATGTGGGATCTTCTTCGATTATAGCCTCAGTAGATGAAGTAGGTGAAGTTCTAGATTGGATTTTAGATCTTAAGATTTAAGGAAGTCTTTGTTGACCTACGAATGGAATTCGAGTTTGAGTGGGTGGTGTGGAACTTCGAAGTTGTGGTGGAGTGAGCGGATCTGTGGGAATTAAGCTTCTTCCTCGTCCTACAAATCTACCTCTAGAGTCTCTTTCCCTACACATATTATGTTTTTATTTGATGATTTATTTTTAACTTCTATTTGCACTTCCCCGACAATGACGCCAAAATGTTTAGTCAATTTAATGTTCTTAAACTGTAAGCATAAACTATTGACCAGGGCAGGTAAACTGATGAAGTACAAGTGCATTGTATGTGCTAGAAGTTGTTTATGTCGTTAAGGTGATTATATTATTGTTCTCTAAATTAATGTCAAACTCTAGAATTAGTGTTGAGATGATGTTATTATCTATACTTGGATGTTATTTTTAAGATTAATTGATTACTCTAAATGATATTTCTATAATTAGTTCTGATTGAATTGAGCTTTTAGAATGATTGGATAATGATTTTAACTCTTTTCAATGAATATGTTAAGTTAATCTTCTTTTCAACTTATCAATTGTTTTTGGATTTTTATGCTACAGCTAGACAAAGCTAATTATGAAAGCATGAAATGACATAAATAAAATCCTATTTTATCAATTTGGAAAATGAAAAGTGCTTGAACTTAGATGCTGAGAAAGAGTGTCACTAAACTATGAATGAAACAAAATTACTGAGTTATGCTAGGTATCAAGCAAACGAAATGACTGAGTTTATGCTAGATATTAAGAAAACAAAATTATCGATACAGAGATCAATCAAGTGAACCTAGTCGCGAACTTCATCTAACTGCATCTTAAAAATATGAAAACAGGGCATCTATGAATTAAATCTATGAAACAAAAGAAAATCTAATTGCAGTGAATCAAAGACCTGATCTGCACGCAGGGGCCCTCTACGAGGTAGTTAGTCTCCTTAAATCAACAACACATAAATGTATGAACCAAGATCTTTGCATTAAGTGAAAAAGAGTTCTACAAGATGCTCGAAATTACATACGGTGGCACACTCGTTACACAAAGCTGCCATTGTTTTTATAGAGTTCTAATTAACAATATGAGAAATTCAAGCCTACAGGACTTCGTTACAATCCTTACAATCCTTATCAAAACTAAATCATATAGCTTATTTGTCGATTTGCTATTGAAAAAGCAAATCGATGAAATCTCTTGAAACTTACTCTGTTCCAGTGCGTTGTCTTGTGGTTGACTGTCATGGTTGACCGTGTTGTAGTGCGGATCTCTTGATGAATTAGCTCGAGTAAACAGGAAGAAATCCATGAGAGGATCATTTCCTATCTACCCATATACTCCTTTGCTGAGCTGGCGCACTCGAACTCTGTCAACAATGGAAGTAGTTGCGGATTTGTGGATTTGCGGATTTGTCAACTCTGTCAATTCTGTAGCTGTATTTAAACTTTAATAAAACAACAAGGAATATTGGCAAAATATGAAAAAGAGGACATATGAATGTTTATCTTATCAAAACCTTATGTTTATTGCATTTATTTGGATGATCACGATAGGAAAAATGAGGTAAATATGGACAAAAATGATGTCAAGATAAAATAGTTCTTGGATTCTACAAGGCCTAGATCTAGCTCCTCTTCCACTTAACTCCTTGATTTAACTTGCAAAATGAAAATAGAGATACCCAAACCCCAAATATATTCAAAATAAATCTAAAACCCCAACCCAAGTTAGAAAAATAAATTACAATTACAATTTACAATTTTATTTACACAATATACATGGGTTTTCAAATGGATTTTGAGAAAATAATTTTTATAATATTTTTTATTTGAAAAAATGGCTAAACGCTTCAGAAAAATTAATGATTACTATAGCCCACACGAAGATTAAATCTACCATATAAAAACTAGAGATCCAAGCAAAGTAACCCTTGCCAACACTCTGTGAACTTGGAGACCAAGGATCGAGTACCTACAAACACTATATTATCTCAAAATAATAATCATAAAACATCACATAGGAAGCCTGTAGTTAATACATACCATAGATCAACGAAACAAGAACACCTCGAGTTTCACCCCAAAGTCTTTTATTATGGTAGAAAAAATAGTTCCCAGTGGGACAATAGTTTACACAGTGCTTTAGTAGCAATTCTATCCAGAGATCAAGATAACTAGAGACTCAAATGACTTTCTAATTTATAGATAAATTCTCCAAATGGAAAAATAATGCCCTGTTTCTTTGATCCTTGTCAAAATAATATTGGTCGTTGATAAATACTTCAAGATCTTTTAATTTTGGCCTTTGATTTCTTATTTTTGAGGAATTTTCGAATTTATCATTTAATTCCATTTTAATTAGCTCAATATTAATTATTTAGAGCTAATTTCTTAAAAAAATTGACTTTGACTTAACCACCAAGGTTCAAGAGTCCAAATTTTCTTGAAAAAGACAATACTATCTTGGTGGAAGACCTTTAAAAATTGATTCTTTCAAGACCCACAAATTTTTCCATTTGGAAAATTTATTTTCCTAGACAATTTAATTTTGACTCTAATTAATTATTTTTCTGGTTTAGGATTTAATTTTATTTTGCCAGAAAAATTAATTAATTTGCACATGAGGGGATTAATTATTTTTCCAACCCTCTAATACATATGATTTTTCTTTTACAAGACTCAAAGAGGGAATATACATTCGTCTTAGACCCTCAAAACACATATCCCATCTGCGACAAAATATGATCTAGTAAACTAGGTGATTTGTAATAAAATAATTTAGCCAATTAGCTTAAATTATTCCCAAACCACTTTTACAATAGACTCGATTAAAACACTAAGACTCACCTAATAATTCAACAATAAATTTCACCTTAGCTTTGGGGGTTTAAGTTGGAGGGAAAAAACTCTTCTGGTTGGCCGTGTCGAAAAACATAGGTAATCAGTGAGGTTAAAAAACCTCCTAGGGTGGAATTTTTCATCAAATTATAGACTTACCTAGGTTGTTACATAGACTCATGGTTTTACTAAGATCATTTACAATATATAACTTGCAGAATGGGATGACCATGACACATGGACTGCTGATATGTGATCCGATCCTTGTTGAAAAATTTGGTACTTCTGCTTGCTTGGAACTTTGACAATTTGAGTGCAACACAACCAACCAAACTTATATTATAAGGCATTTTGTCCTCCTTCTCAAACAAGAATTCAAATCATTTGAGGCGAAAAGGAAAGGGCAAATCTAAGGCAGGGAACAAGATGAATCTGAGGCTTAAATGCAAGACTTGATTTTTGAGATGGCACAAGACCGAATCTTTGAGGTGGCAACATAACTAAGTCTCTGTGGTGAGAACAAGACCAAATCTTTGTGGAAGGCAGTAGAAGGAGGCCGAATTTCAGCATAAGGAAATCAAATCAGAATGAGTTTGTTGGGCACCCTTATGACTTGACTTGGAGGCTTTAGTTAGTTTGACTTCATATTTGACTTGAATAATTATATGTACCTCTATTGAACTAAATAATTTCTCTAAGGAAAAGGTTGTTGGGTTTTTCCCACATGTGAATTTTTCGAGGGTAAATGCTTGTGTCTCCTGTTTGGCGGTCTCTTTGTGATTCTACTGCCATTTTATGTTCTACTGTTGAAGATCTTCTGTAATTGCTTAATGATAAATATGAATACAAGAGGATTTAAATGCATATCATTAGAAGTAATTATCAACTAGAATACCTACGAAAAATCAACATATGAGCTGTGAAATTTTCTAAACTGGAATTCTACTGCAACAATTGATTTATTTTTTCTGCTTATTTTTCACAATAAGTTATTTACAAAATCCCTTAAGCAAATGTTAAAATAAATTCTACTGTAGTTATCAGATAATTACACAGAGAAAAAAATACATGCACAAGAACCAATCACATCTACACAGTTGTTTTTGGACAATTGTCCTCAGAAAAACCCAATGCGAGAAAACCGGTGCAATAGATGAGGGTTTTATTAATCTTCAGCAGCAATCGCTTTTACAAGGAATGATTTTACAAGAAATTGAAAGAAAACACCTGAGACTTCCCCTTGCAATTTTCTGACACTTTGGAGACCCTTCTCCCACTCCTGCATCACTCTGCATAGCTCAACGTGGCTCTGTGTTACCTTGCATCAACTTGCGTGAGGGGCTACGTCTCTCCTCTGGACCGCGTCTCTCTCTGCGCTTTCTGTCACTGTCCCTGCGTTACCTCCTCCTCACACACAACCTGCTGCTGATGCCCTCCTTTTCCTCCACCTTGCAACTCTCCCTCTGAAATTGATCTCCTTCTCTTGAGAATCGATTTTCCTTGAGATACTGAGTATTTGCAGGTGTGCCTCCAAATGATCCTCAAGTCTTCTTTTATACTTTTCCTGTTGATGAATCAACGACCAAGATTAAGTCTCTAATCAACGGCTAAAATTAAAACAGACTTGATCTTCGTCTCTTAGAAGATTTTCACCCTTATCTTTATTAATTCCCATTAATATTTTTATTTTCCCAAGTTTAGATTTAGGAACCCATTTAAAATATTAATTATTTTAATAACTCATCATTCGGGTGGAATTTCTCAAAACGATTTCTAGGTCTTGGAGATCTCATGTGCCTTAACCTCTCCACCAATTTTCATGGCTAGAGCACATCCGATGCTACCAAAAATCAACACTCCCTCTTAGCGAGGAATGTGCTTTAGTAATGCTTCACCATAGAAACATCACACTGATCTTCCGCATCAGTACCTGTGCTGATGTTTGGCTTGTTGCATCACATCCCCTGCATTGTTGCTTCCTGTACTGCTGCCCATGACACTGCCACTGCCACTGCCACGTCTGGACTACAACTCCCTCTCAACATGCTGCATCATGCTGCCCATAGCCTTGCTACTGCTAACTGCTGCATTGCAACTCCCGAGACTTATCCATTTCTGCTACCGAAATGGATTCTTCACCATCCCTATCTTCTCTCTGAAAGAAGCAAACTTTGTTCTTCCTAGAGCCTTGGTGAGGATGTCTGCTACCTGTTCTCTTGTAGGAGTGTACCTCAACTATACTGCTCCTCATTAGACACAGTCTTTGACAAAGTGACGCCTAATATCAATGTGCTTTGACCAATCATGAAATACTGGATTCTCAGAGAGCTTGATGCAACTCTGATTATCACACAAGATCCTAGTCGCTTCCATCCTTCTCCTGAATAGATTCACAAGCAGTGTCCTAAGCCATATGGCTTCGCACGACGCTGTGCTAGCTGCCATATATTCTGCTTCAGCTGAACTCAGAGCTATAGATTTCTGTTTCCTACTACACCAGGAGGTCATTCCTGATCCAATGTTGAAACAATACCCAGTTGTATTTTTCCGATGTACTGAACTTCCAGCCCAATTTGCATTAGTGAACCCACTCAACCTGATGTCATTGCCTTGGGTGTACAATAGTCCATGCTCGACTATGCCTTGTATGTACCTGAGAACATGTTTGACTGCTGCCTAGTGCGCCCTCTTAGGTTCCACTATGAACTGACTGAGGTTGTTGACAGCGTAACAAATGTCTGTTCTGGTATTGACCAGATACATCAGGGACCCTATAAGTTGCCTGTACAAGGTGGGATCAACGCCTTTATCTTCTGATGCATCAATCTTCTTCCAGTTGGTAATCATTGGAGTAGCCATAGGTCTACAGTCCTGCATCATGAATCTCTTCAAGATCTTTGTAGCATATCTCCCTTGTCTAAGGAAGATCTCACCCTTCTGCTGCCAAACTTCCAACCCCAGAAAATAATGCATCTGTCCCAAATCCTTCATGTCAAATTCTGTGGCTAGGTTCTTCTTGCAGTCTTTGATGAGCCTGGATGATCCTGTCAGGAAGAGATCATCCACATATAACACTAGGATTAGAGGCTGATTCTCTACAACAAGATAGTAGAGATTAGGGTCTGCGTCACTCTTGACGAACACCATCATCTGCAAATAGCCATCAATTCGACTGTACCATGCTCTTGGTGCCTGTTTAAGCCCATACAAGGCTTTCTTTAATCTGCATACATGAGATTTGTTCTCATGTGTCTCAAAACCCTCTGGTTGTTCAATGTATACTTCCTCTTCTATTACCCCGTTCAAGAATGTCGCCTTGACATCCATTTGATGAATCTCCCACCCCATCTGTGGTGCAAGAGATATCACGGTTCTAATAGAAATATTCCTAGCTGCTGGTTTCTTTGTAGTCTATCCCTTCCTTCTGAGAATACCCCTTAGCCACAAACCTGGCTTTGTATTTCTCCACACTGTCGTCTCCAGCATATTTGACATTGTAGATCCATCTCGAACCTACCATTGACCTGTCCTAAGGCCTAGGTACCACTTCCCAGATATCATTGACCATTATAGCGCTGTACTCCTCCACCATAGTGTCTACCCATACTTGATGCTGAACGGCCTCCTGAAAACTAGAAGGTTCCCCAACTTGAGCTACTAAGGTCCAGTGTCTATTTGGCTGTCTTCGCTCCCTTTTATTATTCCTGGGTGCACCAATGAAGTCCTCTGCATCCCGTAGAATCTGTCTGAGTTCCCGGCTCGTTCTTCCACTGGTAGTGGGCACATCTATCAGCTCTTTGTCTTCCCGAGATTCCTCCTGTTTTGAAGCTTTGTCTTCAGGAGAATTTTTGGTACTAGTCTTTGCTGGTCGAAGTGATTGGACCAACGAATCGCCTTTCGACTGCTCCTTGGAAGGCATTTCTCGGGATTTCTTGAAAGCTCTGTCCTCCATGAACTTTACATCTCACTGAACTACTACCTTCTTACTCCCTGGAAGATAGATTCGATATGCCTTAGCATTCTCGCTATATCCCACAAGATATCCTTTCTCAGCAGTTTGATCTAATTTCTTTCTCTTTTCCCTGGGTATACGACAATACACTAAACTCCCAAATATCCTGAAGTGATTGGCTTCAGGTGTCTTCCCGGTGAAGACCCTATCTGGAGTGATTTTGCCCAATGCCCTGTGTGGAGATCTGTTCTGTACATAAACTGCCGTGCTACATGCTTCTACCCACAGGAATTTGGGCATATCCTGATCATACAACATTGCCCTAGCTACTTCCACAATAGTCTTGTTTTTCCTTTCTGCTACCCCATTCTGCTCTGGATTGTAGGGAGCTGTCCACTCTCTTCTGATGCCTTCCTTAGCGCAAAAATCAGTGAAGTCCTTGTCAACATACTCTCCACCATTGTTTGAGCGCAACACTTTATCTTCTTTCCTATCAGATTCTCCACTAGAGCTTTGAACTCTTTGAATCAACCAAAAACCTCATCCTTGGTTTTCAGAAAGTAGATCCAAGTCTTTCTGGAATGGTCATCGATGAAGGTGATGAAGTATTTAGCACCACTAAGAGCTTTTGTAGACATCGTTCCACATATGATTGAGTGTATCAATCCTAGCACACTCTTAGCTCTATTGCTACTTTTGGAAAACGCTGCTTTGGCATACTTGCCTAGAGCGCACCCTCTGCATACATCATCTCGTTCGGTACTTGGTTCTAGAACTCCTGTTACTGTTTTCCTGAGAATTATCAGAGCCCCATGGTGTAAGTGTCCCATCCTCATGTGCCATAGTTCATTCAAGTCTTTGTCTCCATTGCTGCCTATGAGTGCCATTGGTGATTCTAGCTGTAATCTGTACAGCCTGTTACTTCTGATTCCAATCTGGGCCTTCCTTTTCCAACTCGGGTGTTTGACATATACTTTCTTCTTAATGAAGAAAACGTCATAGCCCTTGTTTTGAAGTTGAGATACAGAGAGTAAGTTGATCCCCAATCCTGGCACATGCAACACATTGGTTACCCAAAGCTGCTCTCCTGCTTCGATTTGAAAGACTACAGTACCTCTTCTTACTGGGGTACACTTTGTCTTATTTCCCTTGGTGATCTGAAAATTCATTCTTTCTTCCTGATAATATGAAAAACATTCTCTAATTCTTGTCATATGCCTAGAAGCTCCATTGTCTATGTACCAAACCTCCGAGGAGGCAGAGCTTGCTAGGCAAGCGACTTCTTCTTCTAATCTGGAAGCCAACATAGAATAATTGTGATTCATGTCCCTTGTGCATTCTTTTGGAAATCTGCATGAGTCCCTTTGAGTTGATGCCTCTGCATCATTCTCTTAACCCATAGTCGATTTTTCTCTCCTGTTGCCGGATCTCTGCTTTGATACCATGTGAAAATTTCTAAACTGAAATTCTATTGCAGCAACTGATTTATTTTACCTACTTATTCTTCACAATAAGTTATTCACGAAATCCCTTCAATTAAAATAAATTCTACTATAGTTATCACATAATTACAGAGGGAAAAAAATACATGCACAAGAACCAATCACATCAACACAGTTGTTTTTGGATAGTTGTCCTCGGAAAAACCCAATGCAGGAAAACCAATGCAACAGATGAGGGTTTTATTAATCTTCAGCAACTATCGCTTTTACAAGGAATGATTTTACAGAGAAATTGAAAGAAAACACCTAAGACTTCCCCTTGCAATTTTCTGACGCTTTGGAGACCCTTCTCCCACTCCTGCGTCACCTCTGCCTCACTCTGCGTGGCTCAACGTGGCTCTGAGTGGCTCTGCGTTAGCCTGCATGAGGACTACTTCTCTCCTCTGAATTGCATCTCTCTCTATGTTGTCTCTCACTATCCCTGTGTTAGCTCCTCCTCAGACACAACTTGCTGCTGGTGCCCTCCTCTTCCTCCACCTTGCAACTCTCCCTCTAAAATCGATCTCCTTCTCTTGAGAATCAATTTTCCTTGAGATACTGAGTATCTGTGGGTGTGTCTCCAAATGATCCTCAAGTCTTCTTTTATACTTTACCTGTTGATGAATCAACGGCCAAGATTAAGTTTCTAATCAACGGCTAAGATTAAAATAGACTTGATTCTCGTCCCTTAGAAGCTTCTCACGGTTATCTTTATTAATGCCCATTAATATTTTTATTTTCCTAAGTTTAGACTTAGGAACCCATTAAAAATATTAATTATTTTAATAACTGCTCATCCAGGTGGAATTTCTCAAAACAATTTCTGGGTCTAGGAGATCTCATGTGCCTTAGCCTCCTGGCCAATTTTCATGGCTAGAGCACATTTGATGCTACCAAAAATCAACATGAGCCTTCCATGTTAGATCAAGAAGATGAATAGGTCTTACCTTCTGGAGAGGATTTGGCACCAGATACTTAAGCAGAGTTGATAGAAGGTACATATATGTAGAAGAGGTCTAGAAATACCAAATAGGGGCAACATGACCTTTGGCAGATTGGGTTGAAAAGACATCTTCCAAGCAAGGCTAAATGATACACCTGAGAGTAGGTGGACGAAAAATTTCCTCATCTCATTCAATAGAAGCTTTTGGGGACCAAAATCCTCCCAAAATGGGGAGGTGTGATCCAAATTGGATCATTATATTTTTCATCCATTTCAATGCTTTCAAAGTGGCAAAAGTGGAGGAGTCAACTCACGTCACCATTTTTACTTCCAGGACCCAGTTTGGTAAATCGGGATCTGAAACCTTCTTGACGCAGTTTAAAGAATCAAATGGTTTTTTTTAATGTTCGGGTAAAACTTTCTTGCTTAAGCATTGCACCTTTTTGTGTGGTTCTACATACAAAGATCTTTCCAATGGGGCAAGAATTGCCTCAATCCGAATTGGTGTGCAAAAGTTTATGCCATTTAGAAGTTGACATTCTTGTTTTGACCACCATAATTCGAGAGGATGCCATGTCATCTTCCATTATTCATGGAAAAGGGACTAGCCACATGATCAAGATGAAGAAGACTCTAGAAGAGTCAACATTATAACTCTAGTTAAGAGTTGAAGGAGTCAAAACCACTAGTAGGCTATCGGTATGTGTTATAAGCATGCCACTTTGAGGAAAAGGGGTTCCATTCTATTCGAGTGCATTTTGTTCCATAGAGCAAAGTAGTCAATAGTGGATAGGTAGGGAGAAAACATAGAGGATTTGTGCACTATAGTAGCTCACAGGCCACATGCCTCACTTCTTTGTACTCGCATCCATTTTTCATTCAGAGAAAGAGAGCAAAGTGACCTTAGCTTCCCGTTGGGTTTTCTCCCGAAATTGTTTCCCAGGATATATCTTGTTCTAATTTGTGGTTTGTGAGTTTTATTTCATTGTTTTCTATTTTTTCGATAATTATAATTTGTGTGCATATGCAATAAACAATAATTTATAGATCCAAAAATGTAAGGAGAAATAAACCCTCATAGTGTAGATTTCAGATTTTAGGCATAATTTTATTAGATTTCTTGTGACAAACTATCTAGTGGAATATCCAAGGCAATTTATGGATCAATTTAACCCACACATGTGAGTAACAAGGCCTAAAAGGATGATGTCATGCTCTAGATGAGCCTCTCTCTCACGAAAAGGTGTAAGGAGCACCTCAAAATGTGCTGATCATCAATAAGCCACCCCATGGTCTAGTACTATGCTCCATCATCAAGAAACCATCAACAATGTCATATGATCGATCATCTCCATGACATCATGCGTAATGGATGCACATTTCACATCTCCAAACTCTAAAAGGCGACGTCATGGCTTGAAGAGGCAACATCCTTCATCCTCCAAAAAGTGCACAAGGCCCTCCAAAGGGGCCTCATGGAGTTATCATCATCAAATCATCATCCATGGGGCATGTCCATCAAGAAGGTACAAAGCAAGCTTGGGGGCGTCCTGTAGGGTCTTGGGGTACATCAACTGCAGAAGCAACGTCCCATTTTCAATGCTCAGTGTCCAAGGTGCTCGAGGAAGAGGATGTCATGCTCTTTGCTGTTGAATCATCACATGGCCCAATGTCCATCAAAAAGTGTGCAGCGTCCTGCTTGGAAGATCTTTGGCTGAGTCATACATGGGTTGGATGTCCTCTTTGAAGTGTTGAAGAAGCATGCTTTGATCCTTCAAGGGATGGCAAATGAAACCTTGAGCAAACACCTAACATAGCTCATGGAATCAAGTGAGTCTAACATCAAGGGTGCCTTAAACCGTAAGTGTATTAGAGTGGGCTATGTTCAATGGAACAAGGCATTAAAGTACATAACACAAGCCTCATCTTTAAATGTCTTTCTGGCTTAAGTCTTGTAAACATGTTACCCCACTTAAGTATGGGAGTGTTATTAAGTAGCCCTATTAGGTGCTTTGAACCTCAAGGGGAGGAATGGTTCCTTGGTCAACCCTTCAATCAGATGGTGTAAGTGAAAGAGTGAAATTGTTTGGGGTTTGCCTTGATGGAAGGTGCCATTGTGGTGCACCATCCATGCAACCAATGTCCTTGAGTAATACGATGTGAAGAGGGAAAAATTGTGGGACTGTTACCCATTATTTTGTTGGGTAAACCGTAAGCATAAGGGGTCATAGAGATGGGACTGTCATCCACTGGTTTGTACGGTAGTCCTAAAATGCCTTGAAGAAAGTTGCCCGCATATCATGCATCCAGTCTGTCTGAACAGTGAGAAGAATCCAAGCAAAAGAGACAAAGAAGCACAAAACTATGTCAAAATCAGTGAGGAGAGACTGCTCCTGAGTATCCTTTTAGCCTGTCTGGGAAAGAAGAAACCACAGAAGTTGATGTCTTGTGTGAAGGACAAGGTTTCAATCACATTCACAATCAGAGAGTTAGAAACATGAAATTGCTGGAATATGCCCATCAAAGGCTTGTTCAAATGAAATGTTTCAAGGAATGTGCCTAGCAGCCCATGTTGCTGGCATTGTTCTGATTACATCTTTACTCAGGATGAGCTTGCAAAGGATTTATCAAAATTACTCCAGGACTTGGGCATAGTATGCCTTTCATCACAGTAAAGTACTGAAGGCACCAAATTCTTCATCCCAGCTGAGATGCCCATAAACCTACAGGAAGTATGTTCTTCAACACCTGGATATCAGAAATCAGAAATGGATGGCAGCCTATGTGTAGCAGTTGCAGTCCCTTGTTGAAATTATCAGCAGGAGTGTCATGTTGGATAGAATTAAAGACCAACTCTTGGATCCATACCTCAAATTGTTTAAAGGCTGTGAATTCAAACTCTGTTGATGGCATTTGAGCTTGACCTTGGAGTACTGAAATCATTATCAGATACATTGCTGCCATCCACACTTAGACAAGGGGGCTTCAGGTGGTGAGGATGCTCATTATATGTGCATATGAACAAGTTAGCTGGGTTGCTGTTGGTTTTGGAAGAGTCTGATAGGTGTTTTTCAAGGATGAAAGTAAGTCCATAGAATATGCCTAGAGTCTGGAACATAGGTCTGAGAAAAGAGGTCCAGCTGTCCAAAACCCAGGTGGATATCAAAGGATCTTGGCAGCAGACAGGTGAGGAGTCAAAGTCATTGGTGGGCAGATCTTTGTAATTGCAGACACCTTGTGCTTTTGGACCTGTGGTTGCTGATCGGAACTTTCACACAATAGCCAGCAAACAGACTGAATTCAGGCAAGTATAAACAGCAACGTTCTTGGTCTAATATATTGGTCTGAAATTAAGTTGAGTTGAGGTATAGTGGGAGGTGCAAAGTGCAAATGAAACTTATAGTTATATATATGTTAAGCACTGGGATGATCAATGCATGGAGCCGACCTATCCTTGCATGTTAAAACTAATGTAATTTGGAATGGAGCCAACCTAACCCACATCTTTGTTGAAAATGTTGATGCAGTTTACCTTTTCAGAGTAGAAATATAGATATAAACTCAGGCTACATTTCTGTGGGCATGGATTATGATATGGACCTTATTGTGAGTGGCTTTGAAGGTGGTAGAAGCCCATCATTTTGGAGCTTTGGGGCTGAGCATCCTGCTTTGAGGCTCTTGTCCATGTTTAAAAATACTTGGGCAGCACACAAAATGATCACATGACAGTGTGTGCACCCAAGGTTACTTGGGAGCGAAATCCGGGAGCGGGAGCGGGAGCGGGGAGTGACATTTTCAAAAGCTTGCGGTTCGGGAGCAAATTTTAATATAATATATATTTTTATATATTTTGATGCATATATGTCAACAAAAGCATGTAGAATGACGAATTAGATATAAAAAACATAAAAACATAGATTGTACCATATAACATCAATCATCTAGAAGTTATAATCTTCATCAACCACATCCACAAGTTAGTAATATACAACATATCGAATCTCATGACTCATCAACTTAAAGTTTCAAGCTTTCAAAATTCAATACATAACACTTATCATCATTGATCACCAAAATTATATAAAAATTCTAACATGAAATGAAATGAAATGAAACAACTTTCAACTTTCACGAAGCATCATATTCATAATTCATTACCAATGAGTTATAATTGCCAACTTCAAACTTAAATTGTCATATATTGTTTACAAAAAATATTATAATAAATATGAAAGGGTCAACAGTCATACAAACTACTAGAAACTAGAAAAGACAAGTAAATCTATTATCTATTGCTAATGCTTGGGCCTCTTGCCGCCACGATAAATGTCTAATTTCTGAGTCTTGTTGGAAAATCAGGATCTTTGTCATTAATTTAACCCTCTAAGCATTAATATCCAGAGGTATCTTTGTCGTTACCTTTGGATTTGTATAGGGATCTTTGTCATTAATATCACCCTCTAAGCGTTAACATAAGATAGAAAAAACATGGCATGTCAAGTCAATATTTTTTTCAGTGATGGGTACATTTTTAGTACGATTATGATAGAGGAGTTGACAACCAATGTCACTAACATCGAGATACAAAGAGGGGTTGGTGCTCTTGATTAAATACGAGTTCCATACCATAGTACATGACAAAATCCAATGGAAACATTGCAATCCCCCCCATCTTGAAATCTTAAAAACTGATAAGTTTGTTGGATTTTGAATGGGATCTAAAATTCTACTTTCTCCATATGAAATCCAATGAGGTGGGGAACACTCTCAAATATCCCGAGTATTTTCATGGTAATGTTAAAAATTTAATTAAAAGGATGAAAATGAAGATTAAGGAGAATGTCACTTTTACTTTAAGAATTTAACATTACCATGAATCACATATCAATACTAGAGCCATAGACTTGATCATTAGGATTCCCCCCACTAACAAATTATTGTTTCTTTGAAAAAAATTGCGTTTGGAATGTTTTTGCAATTTTTTTTTGCAAAAAAGACCAGGGAGCGATTTTTTTTAGGGAGCGTACTTCAGGAGCGCACTTTGGGAGTGGGTTCGAGGGGGGAGGGGAGTCGCTCCCCCGCAACCCTGGTTTTGAGGGTATCTTGGAAAGGATTTAAAGTCTATTTGAAGATTCGTGGAGCTGAAGTATGAATTGGGAGGCCATTGTACTGGCCTTGGAGACCACTTGGGGGCTTGTGTTCCAACACTAGAGCTTTCTTAAGGGCTGATGGATGACATATTTGAAGGCTTATGGACATAGTTGTGCTATTGAAGGGCATTTGGAGGTTGGACATTGCACCAACACCTATATTTCCCTTCATTTGTGGAAAGGGGCCATCTTTGAGGGCTTATGCCCATAGATTTTGTACATGCGACTTTCGAAGCCCTACTATTGGATTATCTTGGATCAATTAATTGGTAGAGGAGGCCTTTTGCCCCTATTTAGGCTAATTTATGGGAATTTAGCTGAGAAAATTATTATTTTATTATGAGGTGTAGAAAATCCACAAAATTTTGATTTGCTAATATGCAATCTGAAATAATTTTTCCTCACATAAACACAAAATTTCTCTAATAGATGCAGCAGAATGGGAACAAAAATAAAAGCTCAGTCACACAATTTAAAAACACGGAATTGTCTAGGGAACCCAACTAGGAAAATCCTCTGCTTGTGAGAATTTTATTGATAGAGAAATTAAGCAATTGATCTCTTACAAAATACAACTGTTTCAATCTGAAAGACACATTTGTCTTTCCTGCTTGATCTAATCTTGAAACCTTTGCAAGGCTGCTGATTTCTGCTGCCCTCTACCAACCTGTGCACAAGCTTCTCTTGCACACTCTTCCTCTCACAAACTCCACGCACAAACTCATGCTTCCTATTGCTTGGTCTCACCAACTTGTGCTCACCAAAACAATGATTAAAATTGTGCCTTCGTTCCTCCTTTTAAAGGCAATTCAAATGGTTAAAATTAGTGAGTTTTCTAATTAAGGAATGATTTTGTGATTGATTGAGTTAGCATGAGTTAATTGCTCATGCAACTTGTCCTATTTCAAGTCAACCATTTGAAACTCAATCATTTGTGTTTTTCCTCAATCAACTCACACTAGAAAATCAAGAATTCGACTTTCAATTTCAACACACCAGTTAACTGTATCCTAACTTGTCCTAATTTTTAGGGACTGATTCCTAAATTATAGGAACTCCTCCTAGTTTATAGGGAATATCCTAATCTTTGGGAACTTGAGTCATGCACAAGAAGGAACTCGTTCTGGCTCCTATGATTAAGGCACAAATCAAGGAACCCTTTTCTCGCTAATATTTTCAACATTAGGGAAGTTGAACACTTTCTATGTAAATTATTAAATATAGGTCCACTTCCTCTCATTTTCTCGTGGAGTTATGGGGGAGAAATTTCATAGAAATTTGGAATTTATGTTATTTTTGCTTGTAAATTTTGGCTTTGGATATTTCAAGTGTGGTGAATTGTCTTGGGGAAGATATGTTTTGAATGGAGGAACTTTATTTGGATTGACGAAATGATGCTTGGATGAATAGTGTTATTTTATTGTGAGTAATATCTTCCATTTTGCTACAGTTGTTGGATTAGGGTTTGTCATGTGCCATATTAAAAATTGTAACGTCTCTTATCATTTATGAACTCTATTTTCTTCATATGCAAAATTTATTATCAAGTATTCATCAAGAAAACCAAATTGCATTCCTTGAGCTTAAGTCTCTTACTTTGGGAAAGTCACTAGGGTTACGGAGAAAGTCACTAGGGTTAGATTGACAAGTTATTCCTCTCTTTTTTCCTCTCCATCCAAGGTCTTCAATTATTGACTCACCCCTTGTTTGACACCATATGTGCATAAATACATTAATGCGCCAAGGCACTGATCCCCCATTCTCCATCACTATACTTTTTTGTGAATCATTAAATTCAGAGTAGCATGTGTTTGGGAATCTGTTTGAGCATTCTCCAAAGGCTACTTTGAGCCATCAGTTCTTTGACCCGCTACTTCATTTCACAGAGCCATAGTTTATTAAAGACTTTGAGGTATAAAATTTGCAAGCTCCTTAGAGAACCATTTTACCTAGGATCCTGTAATCATCTAAATCTCTAAGTCTTGCTAGGGAAGCCTTCCTTGTGGCCCACAAAACAATAAGGGAATCCACTACAAAGGTGACAGTGTTGGTGGGTCCCATTGTTGTCAGGGATCTGGTGTGGCCTAACACTAGGGTGCGAGATTTTGTGGTAACAAGGACATGGGTTACTGTTGATTTTTGGTAGCATCGGATGTGCTCTAGCTCTGAAATTTTGTGGAAGGGCTAGAACACATGAGATCTCCAAGACCTAGAAATCATTTGGTGAAATTCCACCTGGATTGTATTTTATTAAAATAATTAATATTTTTAATGTGGCTCCTAAGTCTGAACTTGGAAAATTAAAATATTAATGGGTATTAATGAAAATATGGGTGAGAAGCTTCTAAGAGACGAGGATTAAGTCTAATTTAATCTTTAGCCGTTGATTAGAGATTAGATCACGATCGTTGATTTCTCAACAGGAAAAGTATAAAGGAAGGCTTGGGGTTAGTGGGAGAACACACATAAAGAGAACAACACTTGAGCTAGTTCGAAATTTTGGGGCATGGTTTGCTGAGAATTTCGGAGTAATTTTCTAGTGCAGAGAGGCAGCACAACACTAGGGAGAGACAACGCAGCTCCAGAAGGGTGTCGCAAAGGCTAGAGGAGCTGATGTAGTCACTTAGAGGCAGCGCTGGGGTTTCTGTGAGGCAGATCGAGCAACAGTTCAACAAATCGATTTCTGAGCTGGGAAGGCTCATTGGGAGGGTGACTCAACTCCTAGAGGAGGTGACACAGTTCCAGCGCAGAGCTTGGAGCAGCCATCGTTGCACAACATTGGGAACAATGCAGTGACCTATGGGGTTTGTTCATCTAGTTGCTGGATCCGCCAAAATATCTGTCTCCAGATAGAGGTACTTCTACTGGGTTTATTCTCTATTGGGTGTGTCGGATTTGACACCCTAGTTGTATTAAAAAATCTGCTTAATAATAAAACCGTCATATCTACTGCATCGATTTTCCCACATTGGGTTTTTCCGGGGACTTTTATTCAAAAAATAAGTGTGTCCTTTGTGTGGTTGTCTCATTTATTTTTTCAGTACTTGATCTGTATATTGGTGTAGGCTGTAGTGTATTTGCATTAATATTTTCTAAATACTCCTGAAAAAAACTTGTTAAATGAAGAACACAAGTAGGTAATGCAAATCAGTTTACTGGAGTAGGATTTCTAGTTTGTTAGATTCAGAAATTTTCATAGTTACGCCTTTCCTCGGCCTCTTTTTACCACTCCTCACATGTGCCTTTTATTTTAATGATCTTCTTTTTCTTTTCAAGCATAGCTTGAGTTACAAGCTTTAATATATGCATCAATTATCCCTTAAACATACATTGGTTCATTGCTCATCGGGGTTAAGACCAGTGTTGCACTAAACGTCCCCCCAGGTCAAAACCCCGAAACGCGATCCATACGGATCCGTGGGTGATCCGCTGACCAAAATGCGGATCAGGCCGGAAAAGACGGTTCCTGCCTTATCGGAAGCATCCGGCCCGATCCCTGTTTCGGTCGGTAGATTGCCTAGCCGAAATGCCACGGTTTGGGGTCAGATCCGTACGGATCGCGACCAATTTGCAGGGCCGCCAGCAGGACTTGCCCCGCGGCCCCACTAATTCGTTTTTTTTTGGTTCTATTGCTTGGGGGTGGGTGTAAGATCTATTAGGGTAAGGAATGAAGGGATTAAAAGGCCCTTTCACCTCTCATTTGCTCACTTGTATTTTTTGAGAGCTTGGAGAAGAGAGGAAGGAGGAGCTAGGGGAAGGAAGAGGAGCTTGGAGGAGTAAAGAAGGGCTTCCATCTACAAGAGCTAAAGAGGTAAGCGCAAACCCCAAACTCCCTCTTTTTTTGTCATTGTTTTTGTATTTTTCTCCTCCCTCTCTTACTCTTTCCCATTCTTTCTTCTTGCTTATTTACTTGTAGGTTGTCCACCACCTATATTCATATTCCAAGATGACATTCTTTTGGCTTCTATGTATCATTCCACTTTTGGTTTTAATGATGGCAAGGGGGAGTAGGAATAGAAGGGAAGAAGAATAAGAGGATAGTGGTCCCCATATGAGTAACCCAATGTATGATGAGGAGGAAGGCTTTGAAGAGTAAGGGGATGAACTTGAAGGGAACACTGAAACACTAGAGGGGAAAGCTGCATTGACACCCTTGTGGAATTATGTGACCAAACATGAAGGGGGAAAAGGTGGTGGAAACTACAAATTTTTGTGCCCTCATGGTTGTCATGGAGGAAAACCATTTAGTGGTTCATATACTAGTGTGAGGAGGCATCTTTGTGGGGTGATGGACAATGATGATAAATACAAATTTGCCAAAACATTTCAACTGAACAAAGAAGAAAATACATCCAAATAGAGGACGTTGCATAAGAAAAAAGCAAGAAACAAAAAACTCAGTCTGAATCAAGTGCAACCTCTAGATTTGGTAGCTCATCTCCTCATGGTACTTCTCCAAGCTCTAGAGGTAAAAGAACAATAGGGGATTTCTTGAATGCTGCTGGGAGGGATGATGTGGATGGAAAGATAGTCCAATTTCTTTGTGCTTGCGGTATACCATTCATTGTGCTTTGCTTTTCCTATTTTCATGAAATGGTAAAGGCCATCAATGAAGCCCCAAAAGGATACAAGTCCCCCAACTATGAGAAAGCCATAAAAATGTTATTAGAAAGAGAAAAAGCAAAGGTTCAAAGATCTTTTACACGTTTTACAAATGAGTGTGTGGTTTGTGGGGTATCCATTGTATCAGGTGGGTGGACAAATATTAGAAACCAACATTTGATAAATGTTCTTGGTGTTTCTGCTAGTGGTGCAGTATTTATTACATGTCACGACTCCTCCTCCATCAGTGCAAGTTCCCAAAACATTGCAGATCTCCTATTGCAATCAATCAGAGATGTTGGTCTGAATAATGTGGTTCAAGTGTTCACAGACAGTGTAGCAAATTGTAAGGCAACAAGAAAAGTTATTGAGCGTACTCATCCACACATCTTTTGGTTTGGGTGCTTGGTTCACACATTGAAGTTTTTGATGCATGATATTGTGAAGCATAAAGAATGTGGATGGATTAATGAGCTTTACAGGAAAGGGAAACAATTCGTTAAATTTTGTAAACATTATTATTTGAATTTTGGACATGATTAATGTTGACAGTTGCTCACTTGCTAGATAATATGCTTTACGTTTTATGTTTTATAATATGCTTATATATTTTATGTTTTATAATATGCTTAAAAATTTGATGTATGTTTGTAATTGCTAGAATATAGATGGTTGATCCTTGAATAATTAATCATTGATGTACAATGGAATGATGGACACCATATCTATCTTGATTTATGTAAAAATATGCATGTTTTCATGTCTTTTACAACTAATTTGGTATTTGAGATGTTTGTTTTGAATATAAATGCTATATATATAGTAGACGCTTCCGAGATGCTTTGCTTCTTAGATTTTTGGAAATTGACGCTTTTGTGTTCCTAGTTCCAAAAAACGTCCCCGTTTCATTCTCGCTTTGTGCAACGTTGGTTGTAGCAGCGCAACATTAGAACACCTTCCTCGCTAAGAGGGAGTGTTAGTTTTTGTAGCATCAGATGGTGTTCTAGTCTTGAGACTTTGTGGAGAGGCTAAAACATAGGAGTTCTCCAAAACCCAAAAATTGTTTCTAGAAATTCCATCTAGAGATGGCTCAATTAAATTAATTGACCATAATTAAAAATTTCCTAAGTCTAACTTAGGAAAAGTGGTTAATTAACAATAATTAATTGAGAAAAGTGTGACACGTCTAGATACTCACACGGATCGACTTGGAGATTATCTCAACCATCGATTAAGTTTTAATCATGGTCGTTAGAGTCCCAACTAGAGATTATAAGAATAGTTCGATGGGTAGATAAAGAATACTCCAGTGCAAATACTCAGTTGCCTAGGTAGGTTGAATTCCTAGTAGCAGGAGTGATTCAACAGTGGAGATTGAGCCAGTGGGTGAGTAGCAGGTGGCAGGAGAGGTCAACAATGATCCGGAGGAAGTTTTCTAGTTTTGGAGAGTCAGAGAGAGGAGGCCGAAATTTTTGCCCGTGAAGTAGTGTAGGGATTGCACAGTTGTTTCAACAAAGCAGTTCGATTTGGATGAAGGGAAGGACGTTTTTAGTTCTCAAGGCCTGGAATATTTTCCAAAGGGTCAGAAAAGCATTTTCCTAGTCAGTAGCAGGCAGGAGGGCTAGGTTGGCAGCAGTTCTAGGCTAAGCTTGTGAGGGTCTGTGCAAGGACACAAGGCCTGCGCAAAGCAGCTGGACGACTTGCTTTTCAGAGTTAGTCAAGTGTCGGGATTGTTCAGAGAGAGGGTAAAATCCCTCAGTAAATTTTTGCTAGTATTTCTCTTGGGTAGTGTTATCACTTAGACTCTATAGGAATTGCGACAACGATTGAGGTCAAGGGCTGTCACCCTGATCACCGTCTTCTCCGTTCTAGTTGTCTCCCGACATCAGGCTATGGGGGGTAGTCCCTATGGAAATGTGAAGACGAAGGACAAGTTGGCAACCAACGTGTTCAGGAGACATGATTTGAGTGGCCTAACTACTTGGTTAATTTAAGCAAGATTTAAGGATTTGATTAAATTCAAATTTGAGACGAGTGCCTTATGGAGTCAATTTCTCGCTTGTTATTAATTATAGACCAGGTAATTGAATGCAAAACCGCTGCTTAGATGCTTCACAAACCTATATGCTATGCAAATCCTAAAAACTAGGTGTGATGCAAGAATCTTGGTTACTTTTAGTTATATGCCTATTCTAAATAAGACCTTCTTCTTAACTGCTTTAGAACCAGTCTTTAGAGTAGGCTGTGGGATGGAAGCCAATGAAAAGCAAGCAAAGGCTTGATTAACGATACCTCCCCGTGTTCCAACCCTATGTTACTTGGGAGTGGGAGCGGAAGCGGGGAGCGGGAGCGGGAGCGACCATTTTCAGAAGCTCCCGGTTTGGGAGCGAATCCGGGAGCGAT
>APFE030910633.1:46236-74705 GCA_000404065.3 Pinus taeda | reverse complement strand
GTTTGGGAGCGAATCCGGAGCGATTTTTTAAAAATATATATATTTTTTAATTTTTGATACATATATGTCAACAAAAACATGTAGAATGATGAATTAGACATAAAAAACATAAAAACACATAGATTGATCATTGAACCATATCACATCAATCATCTAGAAATTATAATCGTCATCAACCATGTCCACAAGATAGTTATTTTACACGTATTACAACTGCAACATATTGAGTCTCATGAATCATGATTCATCACATTCAATCTTAAAGTTTCAACTTCAAGTTTTTAAAATTGAAATTCAATAGCATTTATCATCATTGATCACCAAAGTTGTACAGGTACTTGTAAGCTAAGTTTAACCATTACAAGAAGTAATATCTTAGATATTTCTAAGTCATAACTTCTAACTGTTAACATGATATGAAATGTTATAAATTTATAAAATGAAACATGAATAATGAAATGAAATGAAACAACTTTAGTCTTTCACGAAGCATCATATTCATAATTCACAATCATTACCAATGAGTTATAATTGCCAAGGCCCAACTTCAAACTTCAAAGTTTCATTGTCACAGTGATATATTGTTTACAAAAAATATCATTATGATATGAAAGAGTCAAGAGTCAAGAGTCAAGGACTCAAAACTCAACAGTTATGAAAACTAAAGTCCAATAGAAATTAAAAAAGACAAGTAAACTGTAAATGATAAATCTACATGTGGCCCTTGCCACGAGAGTCTCCAGGAGTATAAGGAGGTCGTGGTGGTCTTCTCGGAGTCTCCCGCACAGACCGACGACCAGAACTAGAACCTCCACGTGAGGGTGTAGATGAGAGGTGGCGACAGCAAAGGAACAAGACTCGGACCTCGAGCACTGCTACTGGATGGTGGAGGTGGAGGTGGCATGGAAGCATCATCTTCATCCCTTACAAGTTCCTCTTCCAGTTATTCAATATGTACAATGCCATCCTCCAAATTGTCATCCTCTTGGTGATTGTTCCAAATTCTATATGTGGGATCCTCATTAGTCCGATCACAGTAATGACTCAACAACCTCAAGTTGTAGTGCACATAAACCAAGCTTTCTGCGCGGTTTTCATTGAGTCTGTTCCTTTTCACATTATGTACGTAGCTGTAGGTGCTCCAACACCTCTCTGCAGAAGAAGTATTTACAACTTGTGAAAGAACTTTTTTTGCCAATTTTGGCAAAAGTCCCTGCCCGCCATATGTTTCCCACCATGTGAGAGTATCAAATCTATCTCTATCGTCCATTGCATGGAAGTTACTATACAAACCAGTGCCACTGAAGTATCTGCCTATTTCAAGGCGCACAGCTGCACATTCCTCCCTGTCAGGTACCAATTTTTCTAATGCTTCCAGATATCCTCTAGTTACCTCTGGATCTAAATGGGGTTTGGTCCTAACCCCACCCCCTACTGCAGGTTGGCCCAACCAAGACGTAGAGTAGTATTTTGGCGTAAGGATATACGCCAAGCAATGTAGTGGAAGATTAAGTCTATTCCACCGTTCACACACACAATCGTGGATCAGTTTGTACAAGTTGGGATCTCTGTTATGAACAACATCTTTTATTTGCCCCAACATGGTGTCCATTTGCTCATACACCTCGCCAATCACTGGTTTGTCTGTATCTGCAAACCGAATCACGTGATAAATGGGCTTGGTGAAATCCAAAACTTGCCTCACACTTGTCCAAAATTGGCCATCAAGAGCGGCCTCCTCCACCATTTCAAAACCTCCCCTGTCAGCTGCATTTGTAGCCCTTTCCTTCAATACCTGCCAATGTGGACTTGATATCATGCTAGCCATTGACTCTCTTACCTTCAAAAGGCGCTTGAAGGTGAGGTAATAGCTACCAAATCTCGTCTTCGCAATCTTCAACAACTCCAATCTCGAGTGACTGCGGAAAAGGCCATGGGTATTGCTATGATTTGTAATAAATTTTATCATTTTTTTGCCTTTTTGTACAAATCACCAATCCATTGGTATTGTACATTTTTGTTCTTGACAATATCATGCAACAGAAGGTTCAATGTGTGAACCAAACATCCAGACCAAAATATATTGGGGTATTTGTCCTCAATAATTGCTCCCGCTGCCCTACAATTAGCAGCATTATCAGTGATGACTTGGATGACATTGTATGGCCCAATACGGTCAATTGTTTCAAGTAATGCTTCTGCAATGTTGATGGCGGTCTTGAACTTGTTTGAGTAATCATGTGCAGTTAGAAAGATTGGACCATTAACAGATACAGCAAGAACACTTATCAATGGCTTGCCTTTTACATTTGTCCATCCATCAGATACGATGGACACCCATGCTCAGTCCAAGCACTTGTCATTCTATTCAAAGAATGTGATATTTTTGCTTTTTCATTATCAAGGCCAACGGTTCTTGCCTTGTCATACCCAGGGCTCTTGTATCCTTTAGGGGCATCATTTATGGCCGAAACCATTTCGTGTCAATAAGGTGAGCGAAGAACGTTGAATGGTATCCCACATGCATAGAGAAACCTGTAAACCTTTGAATCCACATCATTCCTACACCCCTCATCAAGGAAATCTGATATGGTTCTGCGCCTTAAAGATGATGACCCTGAGCCTCCATATCCACTGCCTTGGGAGGATGCTGAAGGAGTTCTTTGTGATTGTGAGCTTGGTTCAAAGAAACCCCTTGATTTTTTTGATTTGTATTGGGCTTCCTCCTCCTCCCTTATGTATTTGGCTCTATCCGCTGTTGACACCACTGCACAAGTTTTGATTCCTATTTGTTTGTCTCCATCCCATGGCCTTTTCCCGCAGAGGTGTCTTCTAGCACGGGTGTATGAACCTGTGTAATCAGTGTTGCAATGGGGGCAATGAAATTTAGTGGTTCCACCCCCTCTCCCTGTTTCAGCCCTGTGAACATATTTCCACAATGGGGTTTGGTCTTGTTTAGTCTTTTGAGTGTCCTGTTCACCCTCCTCCAGCTCCTCCTCACCGGGGTTTTCACCCATTTGACTTTCTCCAGCTTATCTTCATCCCCCTCTTCAGTTTGGCCCTCTGTTTCCACTCTTCAGCACCATAATAAACATAAAAGGGACCAGGAATAGAGGAAAAATTCCCAGAAATATAGTCCCAGGTCCATGGCGTGTTTGAATGTTTGTAGGGTTTTCATTCAACAATCTGCAAAATTAAATTTAAATTTATTGGGATTAATTAACTTAAATTTATTAATTTAATTCAAATTCATAATTTTAATACCATAACTAAATTAAATTCCCTAAATTACTACCTAACTAAATTAAACTAGCTAGATTAGCTAAATTATTAAGTTACTTACCTCTGCAGGCTTGCTCCTCGCTCCTTGCTCTTCGCTCCTCGCTCTTCAGCAATTGCTCCTTGCTCCCTTGCTCTTGCTCTTCAAGCTCCTCAACCTCTTCAAACTTTGATAATGAAATGTTTTTATGCCCAAAGGGCTTTTAAAACAATTTTTTTTTTTTTTTTTTAAATTTAACTTTATTTTTGGGTCCGCGGATTTTTTTTTCCGCCGACCCACTTCCGGCCAGCTTAAAATCGCTCCCGGAGCGATTTTTTAAAGCTCGGGAGCGATCGGGAGCGATCACTCCCCGATCGCTCCTAAGCTTTAAAAAGCGCTTTGGGAGCGACAGAGCGACCGCTCCCTAGGTCGCTCCCGAAATCGGCAGGGAGCAAATTTTTTTTGGGAGGGAGCGCGCTCCCGAAAATCGCTCCCGTCCGGGAGCGATTTCGGGAGCATGCTCCCAAGCCGCTCCGGAGCCGCTCCCGCCCGGAGCGCGCTTCGGGAGTGGGTTCGATGGGGGGGGGGGCGCTCCCCCGCAACTATGTTCCAACCACACCTAATGCCTCTACGCTGCAAAGATTGTGGCTATGATAACTGCAAGGTCACAGTGTTAACCACTAGAAAGGTGTTGAATCCCTCAAACTAATTTGAGAAAGGGTGGCCCTAGAAGTTTATCAACCAAGCTTATGCTTGGAGGTAAATTATTAGTGCAACTAGACTTAGAATGCTTATGCAAGGTGGATGAGTGACTTTTTAGGTTAAGATTGTTTTATGTTTAAGTACTTAAGCTAAGATTAATCTCCAATGGCAAGAGTACTTAACAATGAATGGAAAGACAATCTTATTACCAACAATGTGCCAATTACCAAGTGCCAATATTAAACAATCCAAAGATGAATTTATTTTCCACAAGATGCTTAATCAATGATAGCAAGATTAGAACACTTATCCCATGATGAAAATTACTAGGAATAATTAAAAATTCTTCCAACAAAGTAAATGCCAATAATGATCTTATCCCAATATTAAGAGATGCTCACTTAGAATCAATAACTCTCAAGACGCCAATGCTTAAGATAGACAATACAACATGTTTAGCAATTTTCTAATGATTCCTTAGCAATATTCAATTAGATGCTTAAAACAATGATGCCAATTAGATTGCCAAGACACCAAGGGGAGGAAGGAGGGCTGAGGCCCTTAGGGGCTTACGACCAACCTCTAGGGGCTGAAAAAGGATGATGCAGAGGCTCAAGGAGGCTGGACAACTGGCCTGAAGGAGAGAGACAGGCTTAGGAAGCCTGAAAAAATTAAAACCCTTGCTCAAAAATTAAATTTGCTTCAGATTTTCAATTTTCCTGCAAATTTTTCAGTAGTTGGCCCTCCAAAAAATTTGGAGACTAGATCTTACCCTCAAGGGCCTAGATATAGTTCTAATCCAAATGTTTTCTTTTGATCTCATCTACACAAGTGAATTTACAATAGCCCAAAACCCCAATATATACAAAATTTCAAAATAATTCAAACCCCAAAACCCCAGCTGCAAAACAAAGTTTAGAAAACTAATTATTTACGAAAATCTATTTTACAAATATATTTACAAAATATACACGTGTACAATGTTTGAGAGAATTTGAGAAATTAATCTTTTGTAAATCCTTGATAATGACTAAATGTATTTTCAAAAGATAAATGCAAAATCCACAGCCTTAGCGAAGTTGGAAAACCATAAAAATATTTAGAATCCAAACATAGTCAGCCTTTGTCCAAATTTTGTGAACTTGGTGTCCAAGGGCGGGGGAACCTGCAAACACTATATATTTTCTGAAAGGTAAGTCGTAAGAACACAGTGAATTGGATCACCTAAGATAAGCCCACAACTTACTAATAGAATGTTCCTATCACTTACAATGAAATAATGATTAATAAGAATTATAAAGTACAATATAGGAATGCCCGTACCCAACATATACCACAAATCAATAGACCAAAGACATCATGAACCGCACCCTAAAGTCTTTATTATGATTATTCGAACATTCCCAGCAGGACAATAGTTTACATCAACTTTTTGGAGTTACATTAGCCAAAAATCAGATGGCTTGAGACACAAATGACCTCTAATTTATATATAAATCCTCCAAGTGGAAAATAACAGCTAGTGGGCTTGATCCCTGTCAAAATAATCTCGACCGTTGATAAAACTTTGATGATCTTTTAATCTCTACCGTTGAAATAATTATTTTTGAGGAATTTTCGAATTTTTCATTAAAACCATTTGTTGTTAGCTCAAAAACAATTATTTTGAGCTAATTACTTAAAAAAATTGACTTTGACTTAACCACCAAGGTTCAAGGGTTCAATTTTTATTGAAATTTCCAATATTTTCTTGGTGGGGGACCTCCAAAATTTGATTCTTTAAGACCCACGAATTTTTCCACTTGGAGAATTTAATTTTTCTAACATTTTAATTTTTGACTTTAATTAATTAATTTTCTGGCTTAGGATTTAATTTGTTTTTTGTTAGGAAAATTAATTAATTGACACTTTGAGGGGATTAATTATTTTTTCACTCTCAAATATTTTAGCCATGGTGTCTATAAGTATGAGAGACCATGCTATAAAATATTTTTTACATAAGATTTTACATAATTCAACCCTCAAAGGGGGAATATCCGTTCGTTATAGCCTTTCAAATAATTTACTCAATTCTGCGACACAATATGATCTAGTAGACCAAGTGACTTGTAATAAAATAATTTAGCCAATTAGCTTAAATTATTCCCAAATCACTTTTACCGAAGACTCTACTAAAACACTAGGACTTACCTAAGACTTTGACAATAAATTCCACCCTAGCTTTGGGGTGAGGTTGTGTTGAAAAGTGTAACTAGGTTTAGTCTTCATAATGACATATATTTATGATTTTATGTAATGAGATGTAAAGAAGAAAAATAAAATTATTGTTTTGACTTCCTTCATGGGATTCAAGAGAAAGAGATTTTGATTTTGAGTCAAGATGCCCATTGGGAGTCTTTAGGAATTATTTGTCATCTAGTCATAAAATGATGGTCATTGTCATGTAATGAAGTCATGTTACACTTTGTAAAAGGTCAATATCATCTATGTAAAGTATCCTCCAAGACCTTGTCACTTATCCTCTTCAAGTTGACCTACAACGATGGAAGAACTTGCTAGAAGAAGTCAACCTAACTCTTGTGATCTTGTTGGCCTAAAGGACATGAGATGAAGTGTATATATATAGCCACACTTGGCCTCATTCAAAGAGAAGCAACTTAACAAGCATTCGATCAAGGAAAAGTGTGAAGTAGAGTCCAGCAGTAGAAGTGCGAAGAAGGTATAGCGAAGAAGGATTCTTCTGGGTATTGCGAAAGAGAGATTCTTTTGGGGTCAACGAAGGTAGATTCTTTTGGGGTCAGTGAAGTTAGATTCTTCTGGGGTCAACGAAGGAGAGTTCTTTTGGGCAAGCGAAGGAGAAGTTTCTTCTGGGATAGCGAAGGAAGAGTTTCTTTTGGGATAACGAAGAAAGGATCCTTTTGAGGTACTTGTTCTGGGTGACAGAGATAGAGATCTAGAGACTGAGATTCTTTAGAGGAAGCCAGTGAGATTATAGAGATCGAGTTTCTGTAAAGGAAGTTGAGAAGAAGCAGTGTGAAGGATAGAGATCGAGTTTTTCTAAAAGGCGCCGAGGAGAGCAGTTCGAGATCAAGAAGAAATTCGAGAAAGGGAAGAGGCAGAGCATCAAGGTTAGTGACAAGGTTCTTGGGAGGATACTAGAGTCAAGGGTCTTTGTCATGGTCTTGGTACTCATCAATTGAAGATCTAGAAGAAGAATTTTGATCGGGTTTTCCTCTCAAGAGGTGAGAGGTTTTGGCCCTGGCTGACAAGCCTACGTACTGTGTCACTTGTCTTTTGTTGTGCATATTGGTAATTGTCTTGATGAAAAGAACACAATAATAACATAATGAAGAAAAGACTATAAGCTAAAGTAAAAGTGTATCACAATCAATTATCAAGCAGAGAAATCTTTTAACTATCCATGCCCTAGATTTCTCAACATGTTGGAGGGAAAAACTTTATTGACCATCCATGTTTAGAAACACACCTGAATCAGTGAGACGTAAAACCTCTTAGGATGAAATTCGTTGCCATAATAATAAGCTTACCTAGGTTGTCACTTACATACATGGTTTTACTAGCATCATTTACATTACAAATTCGCAGAATGGGTTTACAATGACATAATAACTGATGGTTGATGATCTCGATCTTTGGAGAAAAATATGGTACATCTGCTTCCCTGGAACTTTGATAAAATATGTGCAACATGTAGAATCGCTAGTTTGGCGACATTTCTATTGTACTCCGAATTTCTGCTGCTTAATAATATAAACCCTAAGATGTTGCAACCGGTTTTTCCGGGGACTTTTGTCTAAAAAAAATGGTGTCATTTTTTATGTGTGTGTGCTAGGATTTCTCAATTTTCACCGCTTTTATTTTCTGCAGTATTTTATTTGTGAAGATTGCAGTGTGATTAATTCGTTGTTGCCTTAGCAATAAACTGCATAATTAATTTTACAGTTAGAAGAATTAATTCCAGTTGTTGCAATAGAAATTTTGTTGCAATTTTTACAAAGGGAAACCAAGGAATTTGAATAGTAAGCAATCAACTGAAGAGGGGAAGTGGAGCTAGGGAAAAGGGTGGAAGGTGTAAAGTATGGACTACCATGGATACACAACATTAATCATGGCCTCCTATTCGTACCCCTCCTAGATAGTGGAAAGAAAGACCTCAAGGAGGGTTACACTAGACTATGGGTGGGAATAACCACGAAGGTGAAGCAAGGGAACAAGGATATAGTCAAAAGTGGTCAATTATCCAATTAACCCATGATCCACACTAGAATGCCTCAAACCCTTAAATGAAAGCACTTGGTACAAAAATGGTTTGCATAACTCATATTTGAAGACTCGCGTTCATTAGGTGAACTAGGTAGTTGCACGAAAATCATTGACTGGAGAGTGGCTAAGAGGTAACTGTGAGTGGCTATCTGTGGATCAATGTGGGGTTGCAGGCTAGCAATTTGGATCAAAGTGGGATTCTCTGGGGTTTACCCACAATTTGGTGGGTAATCCATTTCTTCAGTGCAGTGCTCCTCAAACATAGTACCTTGGCCTCTTCATATACTATATAACGGTCAAAGGTGGAGTAGTCCTCAACAAAATTGGAACATCTCTCTAAATCAGTGCTTATATTAGGACCAAAAGTCACCCTCCACTTGTGCAAAGACTCTACAGTTTTATGGTACATTTTTCCTTATCAATGTAATGGATAATTGGCACATCCTTGACACACAAATTGCTACTAAATCAGAGACAAACCCAGGCACTGAAGTCTGATTTGGACACCTAGAATAGCACAGGTCTCAAGGTGGCATTGTGTTACTTTTAGGCAACAATGGTATGTTCTATGCTTTAAAGCAATTTTACTTCAATTTCTTTATTAGCCCAGTATCAATATTCAGATTAGCAATCACATCAAGATGATAGTAAAATGTAGATGGAACATAAACATAAATAGTAGAAGACAAGTAAAGACAAGAGGACACAAGATGTGGCACCAGCTAGGGACAAACCCTAATGTGGGGAAACCCTTGATCAAATATTCTTTTAGTTTTCAATAGTTTAGTAGAGAGAGATAGCACAATTTACAAATCTGATAATTTATAACAGCAACAAAAGAGCCCTAACCAAAAAAGTCAACGTTGGTCAATAGGGCAGATTTGACTCTTAACAAATCGATCAACTTCGGCCTCCAAACAGTAAGATAAAACAACCCTCAAAACAGTCAAATTCAGCCCAGTCAAAGTTTGGTCAAACAACCCACCTGCGGTTAGCCCTAGCTATAGTCAACGTTGGTCAATAGTCAACGTTTAGCCTCAATTTTTGTGCCCATAAATGCAGCCTACCCAAACAGAGATAGCCTTTAAAAAACACAGTCAAAGGAGGTCAATGCATGCTTGTCAACGCTTGGGCAAACTGTCCAGAAATTTGGTCTCTTGAAATTTAGCTTTCATGAAATTTCGGCCTCTTGAAATTTCGCTCTCCTGAAATTTCGCACTTCTGAAACTTTGGACGTTTGGAGAGAGAGAGGCCCAAAAAGCCGTACCCAGTCAATGAGGAGAGAGAGAGAGAGAAGTGTGAAGATGAGTGTGTCCAAATGAGGCTAAGACACCTTCTATTTATATGCAATGTTGAGGATGAATAGATGTGACTTTTGGGCTTCTAAGCCTACACAAGTTTGCTGGCCGACCTTGACAATTTGACCATAATAAAATAAATTCATAACTTCATTTGTACATGTCAGAATCGGATGATCTTTAAATCAATCCTATACCTCTCGGAGAGAGGAATCCAAGAAAAATATCAGCTGTCATAAATAAGATGACCCATGTGGAGTTTGGCCCTAGTTGCCAATTTTAACACTCCCTCTCAACTAGGGAGAATTCCATCTGCTAATCCATCTGCCAATCTGTACTATCTCTGCCATCAATGCACTTCTCTGCACTGCTTTGCTCTGCTTTGTTGAACTATGAAGAAGAAGTGATCGAGAATGTATCATACCATTCTCTACTGACCCGTAGTCAGTCATAAGCAAAGGAGAGTGTGTCATACCACTCTTACTGACTTGAAGTCAGTTCCAATTGATCCTAGATCAATATCGGTCATCCTAGCATAGGGACTACGGTAGTACACGATGCATCCATTAGTAGTACTATGGTCCCTATCCTCATTTGCCTACTCATTGGCTAGATGAGAGGTACTTCCCATGAGTCCCAAACTGCATGGGTAGGATGTCTCAGTAGGAGAAGGATGAACCACTTATCCTGCCTACATGTCACCAAGGGGTGTCGCAGGGGATGGCTAAACCACTCACCCTGTACACAGCAAACCACTAGGGGAAGGCTGAACCACTCACCCTATGGTTGCTCATCGCTCCAAGAAGTACCCTAAGCCCCCCTGATCTCCCAGGGCTTAATGTCCATCTCATACAAGACCCTCATAAGAGGGTCTCTCCACGACTCACGATCATTCTCAGAAGGCCAAGAACTTGACCTTCCCCAGGGGCTTCGTCATAATATCGGTGGCCTGCTCATCAGTCCCAATGTGATAGAGCCTTATTGCTCCTCGTTGTACCATATCTCGGATAAAGTGGTACCTGATATCTATATGCTTGGAGCGATCATGAAACACAGGATTCTCTGATAATCGGATCCCACTCTGGTTGTCGCAAAGGATCACGGTGGTATCCAGCACATGTCCAAACAACTCATTGGAGAGTTTCCTCAACTAGACAACTTCACAGGAGGCCATACTAGCAGCTATGTATTCGGCCTCAGCGGTGCTCAAGGCAACTGATTTCTGCTTCCTGCTCATCCATGATATCGAAGCAGAACCCAAAGAAAAACGACATCTACAAGTGCTCTTGTGATCCACCACACTGCCAGCCCAATCAACATTAGAATAACTATGCAACCTCAAATCTTTGGCAGTGTATCTCAGTCCATGAGTGATTGTGCCCCGAAGATATCTTAGAAGATTCTTGGCACCAATCCAATGTATATGATGAGGCTCGACCATATATTGGCCCAATGTGTTAACTGCAAAACATATGTCCGGACGATAGTTCACCAAGAACATCGGTGCTCCTATGAGTTGACGATACTCAAAAGCATTTCCCAATTCAGGTCCAACATCACTACCACATAAAACTACAACATAATTTCTTAAAGTTAAGTTCCATCGGAGTAATGACTGGCTTGCAGTCCACCATCCCAAATCTTTCCAATATCTTCACAACATATTTTCCTTGAGAGAGGATAATTTCACCTGGCTTTTGCTAGACCTCCAACCCTAGGAAATAGTGCATCGGTCCTAGGTCCTTCATCTCAAATTCAGAAGCCAACTCCCTCTTACGTTTGTGAATGAGAGGGTCTGCACTTCCATCAACTCCATGCTTGATTTTGTAGAGCCACTTAGAGGTGACAACCGATTTGTCCTGGGGTCTAGGGACCACATCCCAAACATCATCTTCATAATTGACTCGTATTCTTCATTCATAGCATCCTTCCATACTTTATGCTTCACGGCTTCTTCGAATGATGAAGGCTCATTTTGAATGATAGTGCTCATGGCGGTCAAATATGCTTGATACCTTATTCGACTTCTTGCTTTCACGGAAAGTCCCCCTTGGTGCAATGTGTCTCTCGGCATCTTCAAGAGTCTCCCTAAGCCATGAGGGTCTCCTTTTGGAGGAGGAGGGCTCATGAGGTGGAGGATCAATAGGATCCACAGGTTCATCAACAGCAGGGATCGTTTCGTCTTCTTTTGCACCCTGATTCCTGGTATCAGCTTCTTTGTCCTTACTTAGGATAGGAAGGTTGTTGATCTTCTTGACGGCCATATCTTCGTCGAAGATGACATCATGACTTATCTCAACTTCCTTTTGAGCAGCCACATAAATTCTATATCCCTTAAGAATTTTCACTATAGCCCACAAAGATTCCTTTCTTCCCAGATGCACCCAATTTGCTACTTTTCTCTGTCGGCACATGAAAATATATGGGGCTTCCAAAAATTCTAAAATGAGAGACATCGAGTTTCTTCGGGAGTCTTGGAGTCCAATGCTTGATGAGGGCATCAGTTTTGAACACACACGGCGGTATTTGCAGCCTCAGCCCATAGGAACTTCGGAAGGCCTTGATCATGAAGCATGGCACGAACTGCTTCTAGAAATAGAGCAATTCTTCTTTTCAGCCACACCATTCTGCTCAAGAGTGTATGGCGTTGTAGTCTCCCTCTTAATGCCAACTTCTCTGCAATAATCTTGGAATTCATTGGATTCGTACTCGGTCCCATTATCAGTCCTCAATATCTTGATTTTCTTCTCGAATTGGTTTTCGATCAAGGCTTTGAAGTGTCGAAACCAGGTGAACACTTCATCCTTCTTCTTCAAGAAGTAGATCCAGGGCTTGCAAGAATGATTATCCGTAAAGGTGAGATAATATAAGTATTCTCGCAAAGAGTTTACAGGCATCATACTAGATATGTCAGAGTGGATCAATTGCAATATATCTGTGGTCTTGCTATTATTTGAGGGGAATGGTCCCCTTGTAAGTTTTCCTTTGGCACATCCCAGACATACACCTTTATGCTCTAATATGAACTCGGGCATACCTGTCACCATCTGTCTCACATCAGGTAGGGCCTTATAATGAAGATGGGCAAGCCTCTGGTGCCATAGTTCAGATTGTAGAGATGTGTCGCAAGACATGGCTCCCAATGGACTTCCTCCAACTTGATACAAAGTGTCAACCCTGAACCCAAGAGTAAAAGCATCTTTAAATTTCTTTTCCAAACACGTACCTTTCCATCAATGAATGCCACCTTGAATCCTTTGTTCTCCATGGCTAAAATGGACACCAGGCTCTTCTTGAGATCAAGTACATATACTACTTGCAAATGAATAGTGTTACCTTGATTCAATTGAAGGGTAACATTCCCTACTCCCTTCACGGGATAGGTGGCATCGTCTCCAAGATGATCTCCAAGTTTGTCTCCTTTTCTATCAGATTAGAGAGGGCTTCCTTGTATCCGGTGAAGTGCCTTGAGGCACCACTATCAATCAACCAATTTCCCAAAGTGTCTGGAGGAGAGGCAGTGAAGAGGGGCAATATAAGATAGTACTCTTTTCGATTATTGTTAACAACATTTGATTCTTCATACCTGGAGTTCCTTGATTTCTTGGAGGGTCGACCATTTCCTTGATGTCCCGCATTTCTTTTAACTTTGCCACTAGACCTGCCATTCCTTTGATCGTTGTTGTTGAAGTTGCCTTGCAATGATTGTGATCATCATCATGCGATGTGTCCCTTTTATTTGGACATCCCCTTGCATAGTGGTCAAACTTATTGCAAACAAAGCACCTGCCCTTCCTTCCTCCCTTAGATCTAGGCTTTCCATGGAAATGACCTTTAGACCCTGCATTATTTCTCCTTTTGGCATGAGCGGAGAATGCAATGGGGTTGCTTCTATTAGAAGGCATTTCTTGCTCCACCATTTTTGTTTCTTCTTGAATTCATCTCGAAATCATTTCTTCAAACCCTGGAATTCGATCATTGTTGAGGACAGTGGTTCTAAATACATACCAGCCAGGTGGGAGTCCTCCAAGGGTGGTGAGAGTAAGTTCCCGGTAATGCCCCTTCCTAAATTATTTTGGAACATGATTAATTTCTGCATTTTGGGACCGATTTTGGAGGTGATGGGGCCCATTCGATTTTATTAGGTTTAGTAGAATTTATTTCGATGTGGTTAATTTGTACGTGGGGGCCACCCACACTAGGAGAATACACATTCCCTAGTTCAATTTGCATGGAGGAGAAATCGATGGTTAAGTGAGGGACCCACAATGGAGGGAAAATGGAGGGAAAAGTGCTCCACGAAATCTATATAAGGAAGACAACTCTCCTCATTTCAGCGGCTTATCTTTTTGACATATTGAACTCAACCTTAGTTGCTCGAGCTGCTTAGCCGGGTCACTATGTTGTTTAGCACACGAGTGTCTTCGAGCGGAGATCTCAACCCTTGCTTCGGTGGACTTCAAATGCCACCCTAGGAAGTCAATTCGTACTACCTTGGAGGAGAGCTGATGGAGTTTCACAGTCACATCGTTCAGCATTTGTCTCAGCCAGTGTGTGTTTCTGGAAGACGTAAAAGGGGAACACACAGGTGTTGCTTGTGGGCTCATCTGGGCAGCAACTGCTGGGGGAGTTTGGGCATTGGAGCTACAGTGGAGGATCAACCTTTCGGGAGAGTTTTGGATCAAGATGTTGCTGCATTGGAGGAGTTCGATTTACAGCCACTTGGGCTTGCACAGAGGGCCATCACTAGGCTCACGTGGGAGTTGGAGGAAGGAATTGTAGAGCGGATGTTATGCGACCAGCTCACAAAATAGAAGAAAAGATAGATCAACGCCTTCAAAATCAGCCTCTTCGAGGGGGCGATGCCCTTTACATTGCACAAATGAACAATTATTGGATGATTCAAATGACACAACCTCCTTTCTATATATAGAAGTCTAAGGGGTCACAATATAATCAGAGCTGACATAACAATAATAATGTAAGGGCACCACAATAACAATAGTGGGCTTCTATGGGGCACAACAATAACAATAAGGGGGCTACACTAATAACAATGAGGGAATACACTAGTACTGTAGGGACCTAGCATGCCCCTCTCCTTAAAAAAAGCGTTGTCCTCAATGCTTGAGTAGTTCTGGATGCTTTTGTATGAAATTCTCATCCTCCTTTTATATAAAAAAAGTGTTGTCCTCAATGCTTGAGTAAGTTCTTTTGCTTGATGAGATACTCTGAAATTAATTGATTTTGTAACTGTCGAGTTTTTGTTTCCGTGATTGCTTCAGGGTCCAATATGATTTTTACTTCCTCATTAAGTTCTGGCTATATTGTTTGAACTGGGAGCTTGTCACCTATAACCTTTTTTAAGCATGAAACATGGAAAACTAGGTGCACTCTGGAAGATGTAGGAAGCTCCAATTTGTATGCCATAGTACCAATTTTTTGCAACACCTTGTAAGGACCATAATGCTTTGGTGATAATTTATTATTCTTCTTAGCTTGCTTGAGGGACATTTGTTTGTATGGTTGTAGCCGTAAAAATACCCAGTCACCTACTTCAAAACTTCTGTCGCTGCGATGTTGATCCATCTGTTGTTTCATTTTATTTTGCGCCAAAGTGAGGTTATCCTTTAAGAGTTGGAGAACTTGTTGTTGATGCTCTATGTGATCTTCCACTGCCTGAACCTTAGAATTTTCTCTTAAAGATGACGTGATGGATGGTGGATGATATTCATAAAGTGCCATAAATGGGGTCATTTTTGCTGAAGTATGGAAGGAAGTGTTATACGACCATTCAGCCAGAGGTAACCATTTGACCCATTGTGTTTGTTTATCAGATACAAAGCAACGAAGATATCCTTCCAAACATTTGTTTACTATCTCAGTTTGCCCATTTGATTAAGGATGATAAGATGAGCTTATGAGCTAATTGAGTACCTAGAAAAGAAAATAATTTCGTCCAAAAATTTCCAGTGAAAATAGAATCTTTGTCGCTTACAATAATCTTTGGGTTTCCATGTAGCTTTTGAATTGTTTCCATAAATGTAGTTGCAAACTTGCAACTGTACTGGATTTAAATGGATGAGATAATGCACAAAAGTGTGCATACTTGGTAAGTCTGTCAACTACCACCATGATGACACTCTTTCCTTTGGACTTGGGTAAACCTGTGATAAAATCCAGTGAAACCTCCTCCCAACGTTGACTTGGAATGGATAAAGGTTGTAACAGACCTGAGGTCTTAATTGTCTCAACTTTATTTTGTTGGCAAACCAAACATTCCGCCACAAACTTTTGAATATCAGATTTAAGGCCATCCCAAAAAAATTCCTTCTTAATCCTATGGCAGGTTTTTAAAATCTTGAGTGCCCTCCTAAGGGAGAGGTATGCAATTTCAGAAGAATATTTTGTTTGAGTTGGGAATTCTTACAAAGGTATAAGCGATCTTTGTACCATAATGCATCATTTTTCCTTCTAAATGTATCAGATGTACTAGGATCTTGTTGCAACTTTTAAATGAGTGCCCACACTTCGTCATTCTTCCATTCATCCCTCGCTTCAGTTATCCAATCTGGTTGGATAATAGAACTGGCACAAAGCAATGCTTCCACATCCTCATCCTTTCTTGAGAGTGCATCTACAATTACATTTTGCTTCCCTTTTCTGTAGATGATTTCAAAGTCATAACCCAACATCTTTGTGACCCATTTTTGCTGTTCCTCTAAAGCTAATCTTTGTTCTAAAAAGTATTTAAGACTATCATGATCTGTTTTTACCTTGAAGTGCCTTCCCATTAGGTAAGGTCGCCATTTCTTAAGTGCATGTAGTATTGCCAACATTTACTTCTCATCAATCGCTTTGTGTAAATGCTTTCCTTTGATTGGACGACTTTCAAAAGCAATGGGTCTTCCTTCTTGCATTAAAACAACACCAATTCAATTTCCTGAGGCATCACATTCCACAATAAAGGTTTTTGTGAAGTCTGGCGTAGCTAAGACCAGTGCTTGGCACATTGCCCCTTTAAGATGCTCAAAGGCCTTAGTTGCTTCCGGAGTCCAAGAAAATGCATCTTTTTTTAGTAATGTTGTTAGAGGTACTGCTATTCTCCCATAATTCTTAATAAACTTGCGATAATACCTTGTCAACCCGAGAAATCCTCGCAGATGCTTTATGGATGTGGGGATTTTCCATTCCTTAATGGCTTTAATTTTGTTAGGGTCTACCTTAACACCCTCATGGATACAATATGACCCAGATATTCCACCTCTTGTACTCCAAAGAAACATCTGGATCTTTTTGCATATAATTGTTTCTCCTCCAATAGTTGTAGCACCTTGTCAACATGTTCAACATGATCCTTCCAAGACTTACTGTAGATTAGTATATCATCAAAAAATACTAACACAAATTTTCGAAGGAAGGGTTTGAAAATGGAATTCATCAAACCTTGAAATGTAGAAGGTGCATTGGTAAGGCCAAAAGGCATGACCAAAAATTCGTAATGAACTTCATGAGTTCTAAATGCTGTTTTCGGAACGTCTTCAGTCTTCATTCTTATTTGATGATATCCTGAAAAAAGATCCAACTTGGTGAAGTAAATTGCTCCATGTAATTTATCCAATAATTCATCAATGACAGGAATGAGAAATTTATCTTTAACAGTTAGCTTGTTGAGCTCCCTATAATCCGGACACATGCGCCATGATCCATCATTCTTGTGCACCAATACAACTAGAGCAGAGAAAGAACTTTGACTAGGTTGAATTATACCCGCCTCTAACATTTCTGCAACCATACATTCAATTTCACTCTTTTGAGCATAATAGGGATATCTGTAAAGTCTGATGTTTGGAGGAATACTTCCTGGAATCAAATGACTAGCATGATCATGATCACGAATAGGTGGGAGGCCTTTGGGAGTCTCAAATACCTTGGAATGATTGTCCAAGACTTTTTTGAGGTCTAGAGAAATAGATGATTTCTATGTTTGAACCTCTAGAGAACATAATTGTGTAATTACGCCCCGTTGTTCTTTCTTTAGAAGCTTTCATGCTATTAGAGCTGATTATCTTTCCTGGTTTTCCTACGACACCCTTTGTTTCAACTTCCTTCCCAAAAAAATTTCAAGAAATGTTCTTGAAAATTAAAAGTTATTGTACCCAAAGATTGTAATCATTGGACTCCTAGTACAACATCAACACCACCCATTGGAATGGAAAGCATTGGATTATTCAATACATATTCTCCCATGGATAGCTTGATATTATGGCACTTTCCAGAGTAATTTATGGTTCCTCCATTTGCAACTATCACTTGACACTCTGGTGCTAGATATAGGAAGCAATTTAATTCCTTTGCTATCTTACAATGAATAAAATTATGGGTACTACCCGAATCAATCAACACTATTACCTTTTTCTTCTTGATATGTCCTTCTATCTTGAGAGTTTGAGGAGTGGTAAGTCTTGCCAATGCATTACAAGATATGGTCGGATTCATTTCTTCTTTCTTTGGGGTTGATTCCTGGTGTATATCCCCCTCTTTTGATGTTTCTTGTTCTTTTTCTTCGTCCTCTTCACAATCTATGTAGATTAATTTTTTCTCCGCACACTTATGACCTCTTGTGTATTTGCTATCACAACTGTAACAAAAGCCCTTTTGCTCTTTTTTCCTCCAATTGTTGTGGTGTCAACCTTGTAGGTTGTGGAAGATTATGACCAGTAACACTTCCATCTTTATAGTTGTGATTGGTAGACTTCGTTGTTGCTATAATTTTGCTTTCAAATTTCTTGCCACCCTGAATGCCTTCTCCAAGGAATCAAGTTCCCAAAGGTGAACCTCATGTTGGATGTTATCTTTTAAAGTCCCTATGAAGACATCAATCCTATGCTGCTCTGGAATATCGGTTACCCTAATATTCATTCTTTGGAAGTCTTCAATGTGCTCCACCATTGAACCTTTTTGTTTGAGATTTATCAATTGGCTAAAGAAGGTGTTGCTCTTTGTATCTTCATAATGTGCTATCATTTCTTCCGTAAAAATTGACCAGGTGACAAGTAGTTTATGAGAACAAAACCATCTATACCATACAAACTGATTAGGTTCTAAATATAAAGATGCAATATGTACTTTTTGTGAGGGTTGCACATCCTGTAGATCAAAATATTGCTCCATCTGTAGTATCCAAGTTACTAGATCCTTGCCATCAAACTTCCTCATCTCTATCTTTGGAATGTGGTGGTTCTTAAACCCCACATGGGAGTCTCTAAAATCGTGATTGATATTTCTTTTATCTTCATCATGATTTTCATGGATTGCCTTGTCACCAATGGGACGCCTTTCTTCTAGCAACTTTGCCAAACCTTCTTTCAATCCTTCTATCTTGACATTCATCATTGCTTCCATGTCTGATTTTAAACCATCATTCAAAACTACCATGTCCTTTTTTATTCCGTCTATCTTAACATTTATCATGGCTTCCAATTCACTTTTTGTTACTTTTTGCGAGAGCGAAATTTGTTGCATTTGGTCTTGCAATTTTGATATATCATGTTGCATTTCTTCCCCTTCTTCATGTGTCATAGTGGACCTTGCAGGTTGCTTACTAGGTGTTTCCATTTTCTTTCTTTAGGGCATCAATTAATGATAATTATGCTTCACTATGCCCTTTTGAATCACTTCAAAATAATTTTTCAAACCAAACTTATGAAATTTTTTAAAAAGACTACAAACCTTTTTTTTGCTTTGTAGGAGCTCGATATTGAATTTGCTGTATCTCTGCAATTTCAGATCTCCAAGGTCTGCAATTTCGTCCTATGGTAGCCCTTTGAAACCTCTTTCCAGCCCCACAGGTTTGATCAAGATTGAAGTCATCAAGAAAGAGTTAGGCCAAATCTCCCACACTGACCTGATTATAGACTTCTTCAGTAGAGCAGACACGAAGTGCCACGTATCACTGTTTCTACCTTCGGACCTGAAAATGCTACACAGAAAACTACAATGCGTCCTCTTTCTGTAACTTCTTATGAAATTTCAATCTGATACTCAGGGAGAGTTATGACGATTTTCCCAAGGTCACCTGTTTGGGATGTAATTCGGGATCCTGCGAAAACCCTAACTTCCTTGGATCATATTTTGGAAAATATAGCGAGACAAGATCTGAAATTTGGACCCGAGGTTCAACGAGATTTTGGCTCAAATAGGTTTTTCTTTTAACCTCTGAAATGTCGCAGAAAAGAAGTTATAATGCAAATGCCACGATGACTTGTTTGGAGCAGCGAAACTCTAGAATCCAAATCTCTAATACCAAATGTTATGCAACCAACTCACAAAATAGAAGAAAAGATAGATCAACACCTTCAAAATCAGCTTCTTCGAGGGGGAAACCTCCTTTACATTACACAAATGAACAATTTTTGGATGATTCAAATGACACAACCTCCTTTCCATATATAGGAATCTAAGGGGTCAAAATATAACTAGAGCCAACATAACAATAATAATGTAAGGGCACCAAAATAACGATAGTGGGCTTCTATGGGGCACAACAATAACAGTAAGGGGGCTACACTAATAGTAATGAGGGAATACACTAGTATTATAGGGACCTAACATTGGAGCTGGCCAGGAGAAGTAAGAGATCATTTGGAGGGCCGTTTGAGGAGGATTGTTGGAGTTGGGAGAGCAGAGATTGACAGGATCAATCACAGCAACAAAATTTGAAATTGGTAGAGGGCCACGCTGTGAATGGTCAATTTTTGAAGGTTGGAACTAAGGGAAACCCTTTCTAGTTTTTTCTGGGTTTTGGGCAAGGATCACACTCCTAATTTTATAGAATTTTTTGAGCAGATCTAAGGGGTCAAACAGGGGTCCCAACTTAGTCAGTAGCTAGAGGAGCTAAGGGGAATTTGGGCCAAAATTCCAACGTCAATATTTTGCTAATCTCTTCATGGGTTATTATGGGTATTTGGTGGAGAGAGCGGGGTTAGTTTCCCGTAATTTTCTGAGTACCAGAGGTGGGGTTTCTAGCGACATCTTTGCAGTAGACAACATAGTTTCATAAGGACAACACAGGGAATCATTGCAACAATTATTTGTGCCATCTAGGCTTGACATATTACCACTTGGGCTAGATCACGCTTGCCATTGTGGCAGGCCTAGGTGCACCTCTTCCACATTATTGTACTTTTCTCCCATATTATTATAAAATGGCTCAGCGATTGGTTATTCCTAGAATTTTTATGGGTGTGCACTAAATGTTTCAATTTTATGGTGTTGTTTTTATTGTTTTCTTTTTGTAGCATTATTTTTCCTAGTTTGGAACATTACAGTGGTATCAGAGCATGATTTTTGGCCCAGTTGTGAGAAATTAGACAAAAGATCATGGAAGCTTTGGGTATGAGTGCACAGTGACGAGTGAAACTGGAGACAAACCCATGGCTCAAGGGAAATCTAGTATGCAGAAATTCTGGGGTAGAATTCATTGGGACGATGAGCGGTTGGCCTAGTTGAGGAGGGTGATAGACCAAACCCATCCCCACCCTTACAACAAAGATGTTAGAGGTGAGCAGGTCATGGGGGTGCAACCATCTACATCATGTGGGGAAAGTCGACCAGATCAGGGCACCAGATCTCTTGAAAAGGAGCAGGCAGGACAAAGACAGTTAGAAGGCAAGACCAAGGGGCTCTTTTGCTGGCGGAGACTTGGCTTTAGATATGAGGAGCCCGAGGAGGAGGTTGAGCATGACGCTGAGAGCCCACAGGATGGTGAGGAGCACATCGATATATCTAGTGTGGCACAAAAGTCACCTTTATTAGAGACCTCTTTGATAGCCCCACTTGACTCCTTGGTGGAGAAGATAGAGCTTACGCACATAGACCCATCCGTTGAGGAGGAGCCACCCATGGACGAGATGCCAACAATTGCCGAGGTATCTGGAGCTGTGACCGAGTTTACAGGCAATAGATGCCCACGACAATTCTACCAGTTTCAGGAAGACCTTCTAGCATTAAAAAGGAAGGTCGCATTAGTGCGTGAGGCTATTCTGTAGCTGAACGAGGAGTTGGAGGGCATGAGAGTCGTTTGTGTTGAGTCCATGACCAAATTGACTCACGTTGGGGAGTGGTTGGATTCCCTACTGGTGCAGCTAGAGTGCACGTTGGAGCGTGAGAGCAGCCCTCTTCGGGCATACATAAACGGGGTTGGCAGCACTATTAGGTTACCTTGGCCCATTGGATAGAGAGAGATAGAGCTACCTAGTCAGTTTTTATTTATTGACTAGGATGGCGAGATTAGACGACCTGAGTTGCACAGGGTGCAACACCCACATGCTGGGGTTGTTTTATGTGTCAGAGTTCGTGCATTCGATCCCTCTCTTGGGGTTGGGTGGCGAGAGATTCTGTGTTGGTACTCGGTGGAGTGGGCTATGGAGATGGTAGTGGACCCAGGTGGAGCTCAGCTGGAGTTTCCAGGCACTGGGGATGTTGGAAGCCCAATTGGCATTGGGATCCAGGAGGGACCACCTATCATTTCCCAGGTATACTGGTTGACTACAACCTAGAGGGTATAGTTGACCTAGCAGTTGAGTGTGCACCTTCGCTAGGAGAGTTTTGGTAAGCACTAGTGGCCAACCTGTTTATGGACAAGCTTCTTGGATTGACTTGGTACGATGTTTGTACACAGGATCACAGGGTGATCAGCACACACTGGCAGTAGTTTGTCGGAAGAGGTGGCATTGGTAGGCCACCATATGGTGCCTTGTATGGAGTTGGGGATTCTTCACTTTTGTGTGGGGGCCTGGGGCACATAGTACATAAAGGAGCAGTGCAAGGGTAGCATCACTGTTGACACATAGGGAGATTCACTTCTTGGATCCCTCAGGGAGGATTGGGAGTGAAAATCCTTTCACCGAAGGGTTTGATGATGCGACGATGGAGGTGATGATACCGGTCGGGTGTGGGCCGACGCATAGGGACACAACTTTAGGCCATCTCATTTGGGGATGGGTAGGAGCATCTAGCGTGGAGCATTGGTTTGCAGATGGGCATGGAGACGCATGGGGGAGTGCCTGACATCGCATTGAGTACCTGTGGGGAGTGACCACTGTAGTGACACAGGCGGGACACAAGACGGTACAGGATGGCATAGTCGTCACCAGGGGTATCTAGTTGTTACCAAGATTTGCATGCTAAATATGTGCCGAGGAAAGGCATGACCAAGTAAGCACAAAGATCAAGTTATTTGCTCAACTGGGCATATCAAACCTGAACTCTAGTACCTGTTAACTATGCAACTTCAAGTGGCAATGAGAACCAATTTTACAATCACTTCAATATGAAATTATGATGCATTACTGAGTACACGACTTCAATTGTCTTCCATCTTGTGATGTTGTTTCAAATGCTCTACAACCTTCATTTAATTAACATTGTTAGGATATAAATACCAATATGAAACTTGCTATAAAATCTAAATCATGAATTATGTTATGAATTAAGATATCTATAAATTTGTCTCATTGATGCATATGGATATGATTGATGAGCTAGAAATAAAGAATAATTATAGGTGAATATGAAAGCTAATAACATGAGCTAGATATGGCCAAGTATGTTATATTGTAGATAACATGTATGAATTATACAGAAATTGTTTATTTTGAATATATTAATGCATATGTTATAATGTATGGACAAGTGTTTGCATTGCAGATAGCATCGTTACCAAAATGACCACGTGATGACAAAAGCTTCAAGAACAATTGAGACTCAATAAGATTCCATGATAGGGTGATAACCCTGGTCCTACAGGGAGGGGTGGAGGTATTACCCACTGTTTATCCTCAAAGCCTGGAGTCATGGGAAGATTGTGTGAGCCACGCTCCCCTAGATGTGTGATGATGACTGCTGGATGCTTACTGAGAAATCAAGTCGATATAGTCGACACAGATCAATATAGCTGAAGCCATGGCATACTCCAGTAGAGAAATGATAGGATGAGAGCGGAAGAGATTAGGAAGGATAGGATGATTTTAGAATAGCTTGGGCACCCAGCTGGGACAAAGCATGGATATTAAAGTTGGCAAAAAAAAAAAAACTATAAGTTTTAAAAATATAAATTTTAAAGTGTCCCCACATTAAACAAAATCCAATTATGGAACATAATCCTTACATGATTATACTTATCACTAAATAATTACTAATACTTTATATGCCCTAACTTCGGGACGAAGTTTTCTAAAGGAGGGGTGTATGTAAGGACCCATCTTAAATTAATGGGGACATAGAGATATTAGCATGCACACGAGACATGCATATGATGGCTACATATGCATGCATCACCTGCACTGCACTAGTATATATATTAGTTAATATTAAAAAAAAAAAACGTTTGTATGTAGGGTAACGAATTAACTATTGAAATGAATACCTAACTTACAAGAATATAGTAGGGTATATGATATATGTACCACCACCATAATACATATATATAATTCTACTATATAAAAATTTAAAGATAAATGTAATATAGTGAACTCACAACAAAGGAAGTATGAACTATGCACAAAAGTATTATGTACAAAAGAATTATAATATACATATTATTCTACAAAAGAAACAACATATTATATAAAATCAAAGGAAAGTATATATATATATATATAGTGAATGTAATAAAGAGAAGAATATATAAAACCATAATACTATGAAAATAATTCGATTTAAACAAAAATGAAACATAACATTATGATTAAGGAGGTACTGTATAAATAAGAGTGCATGGTCAACAAATTGGGAAGGGAGAAGGTGGTGACCGCCTCTGCAACTTATGAACTTATCAAATTAAAACAATAAAGAAAGGGGAAGCGGTGGAGGAGTCTCTGGGGGCATAAAACGAGGAAGGGTACTGTAGAAAGGGGGACATTCTTTAATATAGAGAGAGGTAGAGGAGGAACTGACAAGAGGAAGACATAGAGAGTAATGGAGCTTGAGCAGTTGTTCTTGAGGCTTTTGGGCATGGGGGCCAAAATATTTCGAATTTGAAGTATTTTAGGGGCTGGGTGCTGAGACTGTACCTAGTTTGGCTAGGAGGTTTTTGGTCTTTTGCTAACCGGAGCGGGAACTGGAGCAAATCAGAAACATCTTCAGCCAGGTAGGTACTCAACATCAAATTGATAAATTCTTATATTTTGAATAGTTATATCCTGTTAAAGAAATTTCAGGGCTTTACATTTTGGTGAACAGGGATAGTTTGCGGCATACAGTGGCATGTCGAGCAATGTGGTGTTGCTTGGTGGTGTGCAATGACGTGTGGTGCGGCGCAGTGGGCTCTTGGAGCGTTGCCTCCAAGGAGGCATATGGACAGTGGCATTAGGTGTATCGTTGGTTGCAGCTCACCTAGGATCGATGAGGACATTGTTGAGCATCTAGGGACACCATACTTAGAGGAGATAAGGCTTTGAGGGAGTTATCAGCCGATCCGAGGTGGAGAGAGTGTCATCTATAGGATCACTCTTGGGCATTCCGACAGAATTTTGATCATATTGTTTGCGACATACCCACCCATTATCCTCCCGTGTTGCTTACAATCACAGAGTGTTTGGTTGTTTCCCCTTGACACTCTCCATTTAGGATGTAGGGTATGGGAGGCTCACCCTAAACAGTTGGATGAGACACTGCGTGCCATGAGCTAGGAGGAGACCCTTCAGTTGAAATCCTTGGTAGGTGCACGAGATGTCGGTTACAGGCTTAGGGATGGCATGGTTGATAGTCGAGGTAGCATATATTCCACCCTTGAGCTCACACTTGAGGGACAGTGGATGGTAGACTTTGTCTACAAGAGGGTACCCAAACTTCGAGCAGTGTCGAGGTGTATCATCGGGAGTTGGGATAACGGATTTCACTGCATGGTCTAGCAAGAGCAGGGCAGGTTCACAGCCATGAGACCTACTTCTTATACTTGGGGTCCACCTAGGGAATACATACAGGGATCGGAGATGAGGGCCAGATGGGTTCTAACTGGTAGCGACGTTACACAGCGACATCCTGTGAGGAGTGGGAGTTATGAGCTCTCCGTGTTTAGGGAATCCGTGGATCCGATTGGTGGGCAGATGACTCCACTTTGTGACGAGTAGGGGCATGGTAGAGGATGATCCAGTTTACTTTGGGTTTGACACATGGGGGATCATTGAAACTTCCCCTGCATGACGAGGCAGACTTGTCCTGTTATGGCTCAGAGTTGAGATTGGCAGTGGAGGGGTAGATATTGGCATCATGGAGATGCCCAGGCAAGATGAGCTTGACGCTCATAGATTTTTCGCTACTAGGCCTCAAGAGGGGAGGATATTGTCTGCGCATGATGGGGAGTATTTCATAGTCGAAGCAACGTAGCGTCAACATGGTGGCACCACTCTAGGACTAGCAGGGAACTGGGATATCACAACTCTTCACAACTCAATAACCTTTAGGGATGTGCTAGCTACTACAGGGGGAGATCATACAGATCTTCCATTGGGCTTTAGCGAGTCAGTGATGGAGCAAGGGACTTTTGGTACTTGCACTGGGCAGGATAACGAGTGGAGCGAGGGGAGCTTCATGTTGGACAGGATGGCCTGGGATACTGGTATTGAAGGATTCTTTCATATTAGGACAGTGTAGAGGTCAGGTACGATCTAATGAGGGGAGCTTCATGTTGGATAGGATGGTCTGGGATACTGGTATTGAAGGATTCTTTCATATTAGGACAGTGTAGAGGTCAGGTACGATCTAATGGCACATCTGGGACCCTGGCACATTTTGCAGTGAGAGTGGGGAGCAACAGTTAGAGAGGATGCTTGCTCAGGCATTGCTTGAGGACAAGCAATTTTTGGTGTATTGGAGGAGCTTGTTGGATGAGGATGCTACTTGGGAGAGCGAGCGCATACTTGAGCATCCAGCACTGAAGTTGCTTGGGGACAAGCAACGTTTGGGAGGGGAGGACTATAATGTCCCTTCCTAAATTATTTTGGAACATGATTAATTTCTACATATGGGGGCTGATTTTGGAGGTGATGGGGCCCATTCGATATTATTAGGAGGCTAGACTTAGTAGAAGTTATTTCAATGTGGTTAATTTGTATGTGGGGGCGACCCACACTAGGAGAATACACATTCCCTAGTTCGATTTGCATGGAGGGGAAATCGATGGTTAAGTGAGGGACCCACGATGGAGGGAAAATGGAGGGAAAAGTGTTCCACGAAATCTATATAAGGAAGACAATTCTCCTTATTTTAATAGCGTATCTTTTTGACATATTGAACTCAACCTTAGTTGCTGTTTAGCACACGAGTGTCTCTAAGCGGTGATCTCAACCCTTGCTTCGGTGGACTTCGAGTGCCACCCTAGGAAGGCAATTCGTACTACCTTGGAGGAGAGCTGGTGGAGTTTCACAGTCACATCATTCAGCATTTGTCTTAGCCAGTGCGTGTTTTTGGAAGACGCAAAAGGGGAACACGTAGGTGTTGCTTGTGGGTTCATCCGGACAACAACTGCCAGGGGAGTTTGGGCGTTGGAGCTACAGTTGAGAATCAACCTTTCGGGAGAGTTTTGGATCAAGAGGTTGCTGTATTGGAGTAGTTCGATTTACAGTCACTTGGGCCTGCACAGAGAGCCATCACTGGGCTCACATGGGAGTTGCAGGAAGGAATTGTAGAGATGGAGCTGGCTCAGAGAAGTAGGAGATCATTTGGAGGGCCATTTGAGGAGGATTGCTGGAGTTGGGAGAGCAGATATTGATAGGATCAGTCACAACAACAGAATTCGAAATTGGTGGAGGGCCAAGCTGTGAAGGGTCAATTCTTGAAGGTTGGAACCAAGGGAAACCCTTTTTGGGTTTTGGGCAAGGATCGCACTCCTAATATTATAGAATTTTCTGGGCAGATCTAAGGGGTCAATCAAGGGTCCCAACTCAACTAGTAGTTAGAGGAGCCAAGGGGAATTTAGGCCAAAACTCCGAGGTCAACATTTGGCCAATCCCTTCGTGGGTTATTCTTGGTATTTGGTGGAGAGGCCGGGGTTAGCTTGCCGTAATTTTTGAGCATCAAAGGTGGGGTTTCTAGCAACATCTTTGCAGCAGACAACATAGTTTCACACGGGCAATGCAAAACATCATTGCAGTAGTCATTTGTGCCATATGGGCTTGACATATTACCACCTGGGCTTGATCATGCTTGCCATTGAGGCAGGCCCAGGTGCACCACTTCCACATTATTGTACTTTTCTCAGATTATAATGAAATGGCTCAACTATTGGTTATTCCTAGACTTTTTATGGGTGTGCATTGAATGCTTTAATTTTATGGTGTTGTTTTTATTGTTTGCTTTCCGTAGCACTATTTTTCCTAGTTTGGAACATTACATTCCCTGTCAGGAATGACTTCTCCAATCGAGAGTAGATCTTTTTGATCTCAGTAATCCTCAAGAAATAGGATTGAATGTCCTCATCCTTACCCTTCTTCTTAATATCCTTCAACTTATTATTGAGAAATAGAATTTGATTAGCATTACTAACCTTGAACATGCCGACCAACTTGTCATAGATCTCCTTGGAGGTCTTCAATTCGGAGATGTAGGCCACTAGATGCTTGTCAATGGAATCCCTGATAATCTTGTTTGCTTTGAATTCAACCCTATTGTACTTGGTCTTTGCAACAGCCAGTGCGTTTGAAGGAGGTTCAAGGATTTTACCTTGCACATAGTCCATCACTTCTTTTTCTTCCAAGGTCAAATCAAGAGACATCTTCCATCCATGATAGTTAGATTTATCATGGAGCTTGTCTTCAGCCGGGAAGTAGGATGAGGAACCCATTGAACCTTTTGTCCTTGTCCAACTGTCTTTGGTGATTGCTCTTTCACTCTTGCTTGGGCTTTGTCTTCACCTCAGCTCTGAT
>APFE030910633.1:8460-45948 GCA_000404065.3 Pinus taeda | reverse complement strand
ATAAACATAAACAATAGAAGACAAGCCAAGACAAGAGGACACAAGATGTGGCACCAGCTAGGGACAAACCCTAATGTGGGGAAACCCTTGATCAAATCTTCTTTTAGTCTTCTATAGTTTAGCAGAGAGAGATAGTACAATTTACAAATCTGATAATTTATAACAGCAACAAAAGAGCCTTAACCAGAAAAGTGAACGCTGGTCAACAGGGCAGATTTGACCCTCAACAAATTGGTCAACTTCAGTCGACTCCGGCCTCCAAACAGCAAGATAAAACAGCCCTCCAAACAGTCAAATTCAGCCCAGTCAAAGTCTGGTCAAACAGCCCACATGCGGTCAGCACTAGCTGTAGTCAACGCTGGTCAACAGTCAACGTTTAGCCTCGATTTCTGTGCCCATAAAGGCGGCCTGCCCAACAGAGATATCCCTCACAAAAACACAGTCAAAGAAGGTCAACGCATGCTGGTCAATGCTTGGTCAAACTGTCCAGAAATTCGGTCTCCTGAAATTTCGGACGTGTGGAGAGAGAGAGGCCCAGAAATCCGTACCCAATCAATGAAGAGAGAGAGAGAAGTGTGAAGATGAATGTGTCCAAATGAGGCTAAGTCACCTTCTATTTATATGCAACGTTGAGGATGAATAGACGTAACTGTTGGGCTTCTGAGCCTACATAAGTTTGCTGGCGACCTTGACTTGACCATAATCAAAATAAATTCATAACTTCATTTGTACATGTCAGAAGCGGATGATCTTTAGATCAATCCTATACCTCTCGGAGAGAGGAATCCAAGAAAAATATCAGCTGTCATAAATAAGATGACCCATGGGGAGTTTGGCCCCAGTTGCCAATTTTAACACATTGACTCTTGCTGCAAATGCATGAGCAGGTCTGATGATGATATGTAATTCTTGCAAGCAATGTGCCCATGTTCACCTGCTATCAATCAGTCACTATATAGGTCTGAACATAACTTTTAGGGTAGAGCCCTCCCGCTGGTATAGATGCTGAGAATAGGTGCAAGAATGGCTCTCCCTTTTCTTATCAGAGCCAACACATCCATTTTCGGAAAACAGGATTATAATAGGCGCTCTCACTTTGGTTAAATGATGTGTCTCTCATAACTGTTTGTAACCTCTTGCAAGCTGCTTGAGGGAACTTCACCTATCTCGTGTAGAATAAGCATGCTCTATCCTCTAGCAGCTTTTAACAATTTGAGAAACAACAATTTCATTAAAGGAAGCTGGTCAACTGATGTCATCTTATTTACCCGACTGATAGTTGGCAGTGTTGCAGTTTGCAAAGCCAGAGTATGTCCTGTTGATATTCTGGCTCCAAAACATCTCATTTGCATACTGTGCAGCATAAATATTGAACTCAGGCAGAGTAATTTTCACTTTTGTGACAAGCTGCTAAGAACTGGAACTAGTGATTCTGGGTAAGATAACAAAGAAGATTTTCTACATGGGATTCTCAAAATGCAATACTACAATTGGCTATTGGAGAATGAATATGCTCAAATGTTGCCAATAGTAAATATTCCTGGAGGCTACGAAACTTTGAAATCTTCTCTAAGTGAAAAGCTGGACTTCCATTCTTGGAAATTTTATCAACAATTGTGCAACCACAAACTCATTAGGATAAAGGGTTGGAGAGTATTCCATCTTGTGTAATAATATGATTGAGAAAGAAAGCCATTGTATTAAAGATCCTTGAAACCATGACATAGTTCTAATCAGCATTTATAGCTTATTCCAAGAACCTGGAAACAAAGGTCAAACTTCTTGCCTCTCTTTTTGGTTGCTCCTAAGATCTTTTGTCTGTCAGCTAATCCTCCAAAGGGCATTGCCTATGGTCTGATTTTGTCCTCCAGACTTCATTAAATATTTCTCAAATTGGACATGCCTTTTGAGGGGTAACAAGAGGCGTTCATAATAAAATTAAATTCCAAAAGAACTAAAATGTTTGAAGTTTGAAGATGTAGTCTTGGTTTTCTCTTTCATGTTGTTGTCAATAGTGTATTGTTATACTGTAATCTAAAATGCATGTGGTTGTTTATTCTGTGTTTCTGATACCATCAAAATTTCTAGTGTGATAGGTAGGCAGTTTTTTGTTTTGTTATGTTTATTTGTGTGGCAAATTAATGCCTTCTTTTCTTTGACTACCAACTCTGTTTTGTATTCAAATTGACAAATTGTAATAGTTGGCAAGGCATACATGGCAAGACATTGTACTTATCAAATTCCTGAACTTGTGGGCATTGAGGCAAGTGGCTGTCTTGCTATTTAGCAAATCAAGGGGCTCTAACATCTTCCATTGGTTTGGAACCAGGAGCTGTTAGAACTTATGGGAATGCCGGTTTTAAGAGCAAAGGGTGAGGCTGAAGCACTTTGTGCACAGATAAATAGAGAAGGCTGGGTGGATGCTTGTATTACAGTTGATAGTGATGCATTTCTTCATGGAGCTAAATGCATAATAAAGTGTCTCCAGGCAGATTGTAAAGTAAGTTTATTCATGAACTTTCCAAAAGATTTAAAAAAAAATTGTTATTTTTAGTAGTTGATTTATTACCCAAGTAAAGTTTTTAATGGGTTTACCTTTATGCATGTCACCATGTTTCTTTGACATAGCATAATTTCCACCAACATACCCATAACCTTGGTTAAAGTGTATCTATGTGACTTCGACTAATCACATCTGACTAGGTGCAAAATATCATTTGGCTAAATCAAGACTATGGATTTTGTATATGCTAATTCATTATTTTGGAGGACCAATGTGATATATTGAATCCTATATCTTATAGATGTTCAACGTTTAAGCAATCATATCTTAGAATGTGAGCACACCAAACAATTGATCATGGCTTGTAAGGCTTAGGCAATTTAATGATCTTAGGTATAGTCTTGTTAATCAAGGACTTTTTGCACTTAGAATGTGCACCTCCTTCATTATTGGGGAACTGAACATCGTCTATTTTTGCATACATTGTTGTTAGCACAAGTGTCTGGAAGCCATAAATCATACTCTATCAAGTTTCCTTATGGTTCCGCTGTTCTGAGTATGCTTAGTTAATCGTGGAGTAGCACCCATTGTTTAGAATACACCAGGTGGAATGGAGTGCAAAATGATAGGCCCAATAACAAAACTATAAGAACATACCTAGACCCATTAACAAGTAAAACCAAATAATCAGAAATGCATTGCAAAGTAAAGTGAGGCCTACCTTAAACCATGGGAAAGGCAGCTGAGGCAAGTAAGTACATTAGGTCAGTTGATGTGTCAACAATCTGAACAGTCAAGTCAAAATCCAACTCCAGTCAAAGATCAGGTACTATGCCTCTTCCAACAATTGAATGATATTATATGACGCCAAGGATGGTTACAGAGTGGAGAATGCAACAACTGAGCTACGAGCTTAATAGGTTTTGTGGACCTTAAGCTCAAACCTACAAAAAACCAAATTGCAAAGTGCATGCATTCATAGGTGGGGGCAGTTGGGACATTAAAATGCCTCAACAAACTTAATGTGTTTATCCCCATGGAGAACTAAGATCAAACTGTGAGCTAACCAGAATCCACATGTACAATAAATGCAAGTTGTTAGTGAGTAGTACAATGGTGAACATGTGGTCTATTCACAGCAGGGTCAATTACAACGAAATCCCAAATGATGTCTTTGCAATCATCACCAATAATCAAGCTCCAAAGACTATGTTTTCGAAAGTTCAAAATTCCAAACAATCATCCATCGCACAGTTATTTTATAGCATCAAAAGGTCTTCTGCGTAGGCTTGTGTCTAGCATGCAGGAGAAGAAGTCCTCTTTAGGGGGTTGTTTGAGAGGAGCAACCAATATGATTTCTTTCCAAAGTCTAATTTAGGACAAACACATTAATTAATTTAATTAATTAATGTTGGCTAATTGAGCAAATTTCCAAGGATAAATATTTAATTATTTAAGTGACTTAGATCTAATCTCAGCCATTGATCTAAGTGGGTTAGGATTTAATCCTAGCAGTCTATCACATTGGAGATTGTGGGTTAGGGATTTTTCTCAATTTGAAATTATAAAGAGAACCTAAGGGACATGATGAAGACACACACATTGCATTGTTGAGGAAGCGATTTTCTCATGAATGAGAGGCTTGAGTGACGGAGGAGAAAGAGGAAAAGTGTGCAGCTGATTTTTGGAAGGAGAATTTTGAGAGAGGACCAAGATTTCTGAAGGGGGCAAGATTTGGAGGAGAGGCTGAGTTTTGGATGAAGCCGAGATTGTGAGGAGAGGTCGAGATTTCTAGCCAGCGTCGTGTGAGGAAGGGAGCCAGAATTTTCCCAAGGTGTAGGCATACAGGTGGAGACTGAGAAATTTCCAGGGTCAAATTATCTTCCAGAGCAGCCATTTTTGGGGGGGCCGAATTCTTCCTTTGGCCGAAAATCTTAGGGCCTATTCCAGGTTTTAGTTGCTGTATTTTCTGTGTAATTTCTCTGTGTCTCTAGGCCCCAAATTTTCCAGATTTCAATATAAAGTTAAGGGGATTTATTGGGCTGAATTTCTGCTGTTTTGTGGTGATTTTCTATTTATTTTTCGCTGCAAATTTACTGTTAAAGTTCAACAATAATGTATTCAACACATGCTTAGGAGGTGTAACATGACGACATTAACCACTACCATCAATACCAATGATACTTGCCACTGCCAATGCTAAACAAGACCAACAAACAAAATGCATCAATCACCTTGCAACACTAGAATTAAAGCCCAAGTAAGCTAATAACATTGCATGAGGGGTATATGGTGAACAAGCACAAGGTAAGTAAAGTCAGCACTTGGAACATAAACACCTAGTTATTTTATCCGAGTCATCACAATCTAACAAGTGTCATATTTTGTGGGTACTGAATCATTAGACTAAAACAAGAAAAACACAACCAAGATTCTCCACTAATGATACATTAGTGTTTTAAAAACATGTGCCACTATCGTTATGAATTGAATTGAAAGCAACCACTGAGGGAAGTGCCACATTGTCAAATAGTCATTTGTGTGCGCAATGAAAGATACTCAAGCTAGTGATGCTGTTGTGATAGCAATATTATAAACCATAAGAGAAAAGCATCATGCATATGTCATAAGTTATGCTACTACATGTCATCATAAAACTGGAGGACATGATGACGTTGCCATCATATATGATATCAACGCATCTACTGCCTAGTCATTATATATTTCTCTTGTACAACTAGGTGGTGGGCCATTTGGTTTAGGTTTAAGGTATGCTGTGAAGAGCAATATGACCGAAGAAAGGGTACAGTCATAGATAGGATTCAAGGCTTGGATTATGTCCCCTTCAATGTTAGTTTTCTGAAGTTTGAAAGAACTTCAATTCACAACAATATGTGATGATAATATATTTGAAAAAAAAGAGGGTCAACAATGAACATCCTCAGGCATGAGAATTTTTTTTAAGGAGGCTCTGACCACTTTGATTCCTGTCATTTGCCTTTGATAAGAGGTTCTTGGTCAAGTGGATGTTTACTTGGCCTATGCTTTGATATGTCATTATAACATATTATGGCCTTGACTAATTGTCTTGCATCAATGGCTTTCCTAGTTTTGGAAACTCCTTTAAGAAGAAGCCTACATCTACTCTAGTGCTTGTGGTTTCTTCATTGTGCAGTTTGACTTGTTTAGCGCTAATGTGGGTCAAGCTTCCCAACCTACCTTGCACTTTTGTGGTTCTAAATCTTTGTCTTCCTTCAAAAATGCTCTGGCGAAGTATCATTTATGTTCTCTTGAAACTCTTAATAGATATAAATGCTAGATTGTATATTGAAGTGGATTTTGAAAACAATCCACTTGAAGTAATCTTAATAGAGATGGTAAGGACAAGGAAGCAAAATTTAGATTACAATGAGGTGGCCTCGAGATGTAGATCATGCTTTGTCTACAGGGACTTGGCAATATCCTACCTAAAGTTATTGAGACCGGGAAAAACTATAGGACTCTTGAGCCAAGAAAAGGAAAGAGGGAATGTTCTTTCTATTAATTTTCCATATATTAGTGGGTATATAATACAAATGTTGAGACTATTTGGTAAGTGTTGTTGCAAAATCTAACAGGCGTTGTGCAAAGCCCCACTAGGCAGAACCAAACCATATGGCAACAAGAGAAAGGGTTGCCACTGTCACCTCAACAACCTTTCTCCTGTTCTTTAGTGGTATTTGACAGTGGACTAGAAGGCATAGATGTTCTATGCCAAGCTTCAAGTACTCTATTCCTAGACCAAAAAGATGGTTGTTTTAAGTTAGGGTTTCAATGATTTGCAATGATAAGGTATACAATGTCATATAACAGCCAAAGAAAAGGCCTTTCAAGGCATAAGCAGCAAAAGGAAGTAAGGCCTTCTAATAGACACAAAGGATTAGGTTTATTGATGGGATTTTATGGTTGAAAACATGCATAAACATCAAATAAGTATGACGTCAAACCTAAATAGGAGGGTTTCACCTTGCAACAATGCTAGATTTTGCTTTTATATATTTTATTGATGCAATTCCTTCTTTATGAACCATGCACATCAAACTCAAATTCACTTTTATGCAATTTTCCACATGAAACCCTAGCCGCTAACCCTAGATGTCTCGAAAAAAGGTAAAGGAGAAGGACAATAATTAATTTGATGGATGATGATACAACTTGTGAGTAGTGCCTTATCCTAAATGGGCTTAATGGAGTCTTCTACGGCCAAATTTAGTGAGAATGATTTTGATGGAGTAAGGCAGGAAGACTAGGGCATCCACTTTTAAAACCCTAACTATTTTCCTTGTGAGGGGAGATTTTAATTATAAGAAATGCAGAATAAAAGTTTCCTAGTAGGTTTCGAAGAGAACAATTTTTCATGTTATAATGGAACGAAATTTCAACATAGATTTAACATTTAGTGATGGCATAAAATATAAACCCTATTTCACAAATACAATATGCAAAATATAGAAGATAAAGCATGAAACACTATGCAAAATATGCAAAACTATCCAAAGAAACACTTCATTCAATCCTAGGAAATTATCTCCACACAAAATTCCATCTCTAAGATATTTCACCATAGAAAATCACATATTTGCCCAAGTAGCGAAAAAGGACTAATCCACACTCTTTTTCAAGAGAAGTGTTAAATGTGTGATGATCAAAGTGAAATAAGGGAGCCTCTATTTATATGAGGCTTAACCACCCTCATTTCCACTAATTTACAAGAAAAGCCCTAAGACAAGTTGTAATGTCCCAAATGCGATGTTTTGCTAATTTTTACAGAAATCTAGGTTAACCAAGAACTCTTCATAAAATAACCTTTCAATTAACAAAAGATTGCCGTGTAAAATATAACAAATAGAATGCAGCTATTCCATAACATGATAAACAAAAGATAATCTTGACTTTCTTATAATATAACTCAGGTTTACATGTTGATATAATAGAATAGCTGAGATGGGACACTGGTCTCAAGAATCTGCTCCCATGCTGTGCTGACCCTACAAAAACTGAACTGAAATCAATCACTACACCTGTGAATTCTGGCTGAATCCACCAAGGAGATGAGATGGGGTTTCATCCACTCTCACCAAAATCACCCAAGGGTTTCCGTCTTGGGGCTACTGCTGAAGTAGAGAACCGAGTTCTGAAACCTCTCCACAAGAAGAAAGCACAAATCCAAAATGTCCTCCAACGGCCTCCTACTCTTTTATAGATCTTATGGACCCCTCTAGAACCTCCTATTTTATTATTATTTCAATCATGGAACACTTTTTCCCTCTTTTATTTCAATTAAAATATTCTTTTTAATGCGAGAAAAGGGTAAATTGGCCACCATGTCTCCCCAGGTCACTGAAACTCACCCCTAACCATCCCATCTTGTAGATTTTCTTGTTCCGGTTCCAACGAGATATTACACTAAGTTGTTCTGTCAAGTATTCCTCCCAAAATGCCACCTTAAGCGTAAGTAATTGAGTCAGGCCCAATAATAACTCTGTTTTCTGAAAGTTGTCGGGATGCATCGGAACGAAAGACAAACTGTGCGGATGATGGAATATATCAAGCGAATGCCATCAGAGCTCATAGAAACTCCTCAAAACACCTCCAAAAGCCCTTGGGCTCACTGATGACACCAACTTGCACCTATGACCTGTCTGGCCCCAACTCTGAAAGTCCATCTTGATTCCTAACCATGTCATAAGGAACACCAGAAAAAGGAAAATTACACAAGTTTACTTAAGTTTAAGGAAGTGTGAGATTACAAGCCAACCTCATAATAGCTCAAAAACATAACAAGTAATGTGAAAACAACCCACACATGTTGGAAAAGAGGCTCCTCCACTATGATGTCATCCTCCATAGGTGCTCAAAATGCCACAATTAAGTGACAAATACGTCATTTGTGCTCCATACTCTGGCAAATAGCTTAACGTCCATGGGTATGCCTCAAAAGGTGTCTCCAAAACCATGGCATCATCACCAAGGTGACCTATGTCACCCTTCTAAGAGAAAAAGGGGTGACGTGGCACCATCATGTTCAATCATGTTCCTCTATCACCCTGTTCAAGAAGGTTGTCTTGACGTCCATCTGGTGAATCTGCCATCCCATCTGTGCTGCCTGGGAAATAACTGACCGGATAGAAGTGTATTTGGCAACTGGGGCGAAGGTCTCCTCATAATCTATCCCTTCTTTTTGTGCATACCCCTTTTGCCACGAACCTAGCCTTGTACTTTTCGACATTGTGGTCTGCAGCATATTTTATCTTGTAGATCCATCTAGAACCTACAACTGATCTGTCTTCCGGCCTTGGCACTACCTCCCAAACATCCTTCGTCATGATAGAGCTATCCTCTTCTACCATGGCATCTGCCCACACTTGATGCTATGTGGCCTCCTGAAAGCTGGAAGGTTTTGCAACCTGAGCCACTAACGCTTCGTACCTGTCAGGCTGTTTGCGCTGTCTTTTGTTCATCCTAGGAGTTCCAATAAACTCCTGCGCATCTTTCAATGTTTGACGAACCTCTCTGTTGGCTTGACCTCTAGTCATGGGAGGTTCAGCGAGCTCCTCCTCATCCTGCCTATGCTACTCCATCTACTGAGCACCCCCTGAATTTCCTGCACATGAGGAAATACAGGTATTGGTCATAGTACTTGTTCCTTGTGACTGTCCTCCTACCTGTCCCACTGGCTGCCCCTACTGTTGGACCAAAGGAACTTCGCTGATTGATTCTGATCACCTGCAAACATCTCATGAGATCTCTTGAAAGCTCGGTCCTCCATGAACTTCACGTCTCGCCTTACTACAATCTTCCTATTGCTAGGAATGAAAATTTTGTATGCCTTTGAGGTTTTGCTGTACCCAGCGAAGAACGCATTCTCTGCAGTCTGATCTAGTTTGGTACGTTTATCATCTGGCACGTGGCAATAAGCAACGCTGCCAAAAATTCTGAAGTGGCTAACCTCTGGCTTCTTCCCTGTGAAGACTCCTTTTGGCGTTTTCGTCCACAATACTCTATGAGGAGTCCTGTTCTGGATATATATTGTCGTGTTACATGCCTTTGCCCATAGAAATTTGGGTAGATCTTGGTCTTATAACATAGCCTTTGCAGCTCCAACAATGGTTCTGTTTTTCCGCTCCGCTACACCATTTTGTTGCGGATTATATGGAGTTGTCCATTCTCTCTTGATGCCTTCCTTTATACAAAAATTTGTGAAGTCTTTATCAATATATTCTCCACCATTATCTGAGCAAACTTGATCTTCTTCCCTGTTGCATTCTCCACGAGATCTTTAAACTCTCTGAAACAATCGAAGACCTCATCTTTGGTCTTCAAGAAGTAGATCCAGGTTTTCCTGGAATGGTCATCAATAAAGGTGACGAAATATTCGGTACTGCTAAGAGCTCTAGTGGACAACAGGTTGCAAATATCTGAATGTATTGTTGATTTCGGGTAGCATCAGATGTGCTCTAGCCATGAAAATTGGTGGAGAGGCTAAAGCACATGAGATCTCCAAGACCCAGAAATGGTTTGGGAAAATTCTAGCTGCTTAGAGAGATATTAAATAATTAATTTTTTGAATGGGTTCCTAAGTCTAAACTTAGGAAAATAAAAATATTAATGGGTATTAATATCAAAATTGGGTGGGAATGTTCTAAAAGATATGGATCAAGCCAAATCTAATCTTAGCCATTGATTAGAGATTTAATCTCGACCGTTGAAGACTCAATCGAAAAAGTATAAGAGGAGGCTTGAGGGTCAGTGGGAGATACACCAAGATTGATCAGTGAGTTCGATATTCTGGAGCGGGGTTTGCTGAGAGAAATCGAACAAGTGATCTGAGTTGCAACGAGGGGTAGTGAGTGCATAGCAGAGAGACAGAGATAATGCCGAAGGACTAGCGTAGAGGCAGAGCAGGCTACGCAGAGGGCCAGAGTGGCTGTGCAGAGGCTAGTAGGTCCTACGTGGGTGACACAGAGGGCCAGAGAGCCAGCGCAGAGAAGCAGAAGGCTGACGCAGGGGGCTTCTGAGTGACGTAGGGGCCAGGAGGGCTGACGCAGAGCTTAGCATCAGAGAGATTTTCGTGGAGCAGACTTGATGAATATCTGCTTCCGAAGAGAGGTATTATTGCCAGATTGATTTCTTTGTTGGGTGAGCCAGTTTGGCACCCTAGTTGTACTCAAGAATGTTGCTTAATAATAAAACCCTTAGAACTGTTGCACCTGTTTTCCCAAGTTAGGTTTTTCCGAGGACAATTGTCCAAAAATAACGGTGCCCCTTGTGTGTTTGTCTATTCTTTTAGTTGATGATTTGTAGATGGTTGAGACTGCATTATATTTATTTTCAGTATTTATATGGTTAAATAAACTGTTAAAGGAATAAGCAAGTAGGTGAAATAAACTAGATAGTGCAGGAAAAATTTCTAACGAGTTAAACTTAGAAATTTCAACATGGTATCAGAGCATTGCAGATCACAGGAGAATTGAAGGCATCAGCTGAAATGTAATATCCCTTTTAGGAATATTTCTCAAATACCAGCAAACCCCAACGAGAAAAACGTACAAGTGGTATAATAACAAGAAAACTCACAGAGATGAAATAACAATAGTGCATCAAACAACAATGTATACATGAAACGTAAACAAATACTCAAGAGATGCAGCAAGAAATGCTAAGCCATTTTATTATGTTGAGCAATAGAATGAGTACAGGAGGTGATCAAAAAGCTGGCACCTCGACTTGCGCAAGGCAAGTGAAGAAATACACTTAGAATAGCAAAGGAATGGCCTCACACTGATTTGCGTCCCAGTTGCTGGAAAACTGCCGTGCTGCTACTGCTGCTGGAAATCGAATGAGGATTTGGGGCTGTTTCCCTCCTCAGAAAAGGTTGAAACTCTGGAATCGGACTCTACTTAAGAAACCTAGAAAAACCCAGAAAGCTTTCCTAGAATGGTCGACCCCCAAAAATCACCCCCTTGGGGTTCTGCGTAGTCTCTCAAGGCTCTGCGCTACCACTGAATGAAACCCTCCAGAAATGTGCCTGAAACCTCTGCCAAAACCCTCCAATATGCAAGGGCTGATCCCTTGCTCAATCTCCCAGCACAAATCCTACTGCGAACTCTCAAGCCAGAATTCCTGCCAGAAAGAACTGCATCATCCCTCTTAGTGCTGCGCAATTCTCCAAGATGCTCAATCCTCCTGCCAGAAATGCTGATGAAACTACTGCCAAAATGTTGATGGAAATACCTTGCCTGAGTAGGCACTCGAGGTCCCCCGGGGCTAAGGGTGAGATCTCCAAATAGAGACACGCAATGCACTAAACAATGCTGCAGACTAGCTAAATAGCCAACGTGCTCTAAGTCGAAGTGACTAGCTCAAATGCACATAACTGAATGTCAAAATGAGGAAGCTCCTCTTTCCTTTATAGCCTTTGCCTCTCTCAATCCCAAGGCCCACCTTCTCCAGCGCAATCCCTCTCTTGCCACGTGTTTCTTCCCTACTGCGCAGTCCCTCCAAGAGTCTGCGTGGGCTCCATTTTTGCGTCCCCCTTTTGGTCCCCTTGGCTCCCCTTTAAGTCACAACGTTGTGCTACTAAGAAGTGACTTTTATTCTAAAAGTGAGTCATGTCCCATTTCCCTCACTTTTTATTCATAAATAACTATAGAAGGCAAAAATTAAGCAAAATCGAATATTCCAATTGCCATGGCTAATTAGGAATATTACAATCTCCCCCGGAAAAATGTTGCTTGTCCTCAAGCAACTAAAGTGTTGGATGCTGCTAGATTTTCTTACTCTCCCAAGTGGCATCCTCATCCAGCAAATTCTTCCACCTCACCAAGAATTCCCGAACCGTCCTACTCCACAGCTACCTCTCCCTGGTATCAATAATAGCCTCTGGCTGCAACACCAAATTCCCCTCATCATCCATGGGTGGTAGCTCATCTGTCACTGTCACCTGCTGCCCCAATGCCTTCTTCAGGCATGATACATGAAAAATGTTATGAATCTTGCTGCCTTAGGGCAGCTCCAACTCATATGCAACCTGTCCAATCCTGCGTATCACCCTGTATGGCCCATAAAAGCGGGGCTTGAGCTTCTTAGCCCCCTTATGCTTCAGTGTCAACTGTCGATATGGCTGTAATCGTAGGTAGACCATGTCCCCTCCCTCAAACTGTCTCTCCACCCGACCCCTGTCGGCATACAGCTTCTGCTGGTTCTGCGCTGTGCCATGTTATCCTTGAGAGCTCGGAGGATATCCTGACTCTCTTGGATCCAAAGCTTGGCTCTCAGAGCCTTGCTATCACCAAACATCATGTCAACAAAAGATAAGGGATGATACCCATGCAAAGCATAGAATGGTGACATACCAATGGACATGTGATGTGTAGTGTTGTAGCAGTATTCCCCTAAATGTAGCCACTTCAGCCATGCTCTCTGCTGCCCACTGACGTAGTTGCGCAAGTAGCCCTCCAGCCACTTGTTAATTATCTCTGTCTGTCCATCTGTCTGTGGGTGATAACTGGTGCTCGGTGTCAACTCCGTCCCCACTAGCTGAAAAAGCTCCTGCCAAAACCCGCCCATGAAACCGCTGTCTCTGTCACTAACAATGGTCTTAGGAAGACCATGTAGCCTGAAGACCTCTCTGAAGAACAACTCGGCCACCTATGTTGCTGTGTAGTGTGCGGATATGGCAAAGAAATGTGCGTACTTCGTCAGCCGGTCAACGACGACAAAGATACAATCCTTGCCCTATATCACGGGAAACTCTGTGACGAAGTCCATCGAAATACTCTCCCATTTTCCCTCCAAAATAGGAAGAGGCTGCAATAAACCCGCGGGATGGCTCATCTCCCCCTTGTTCCTCTGGCAAATGTTGCACTCCCGGATATGTTGGAGTACGTCCTCCTTGAGGCCCTTCCATGAGAACCTCTCTCTAATGGCCCTGTAGGTTTTGGTAAACCCCTGATGGCCGGCCAATGGTGAATCATGTGATGCCTGGAGTATCTTCTTCTTGAGCTGAGATCCCTCAGTCAAGAAGATCCGATCCTTGTAGTAGATGATCTCATCGACCACCCTGTACCTATCATCCGCCACCTGCCCATCCAAAACCTCACATGCAATCCTGTCCTTGGAGTACTCTACTAAGAGTTGAGCTCTCAAGTCTATGTCCAAGCTCATAAGAGACAACGTGGTTGGTCTACGTGAAAGAGCATTTGCTACCACGTTTTTCTTACCCTTGACATACTCAATGTCAAAGTCATATGCTTGGATCTTGTTGATCCACTTCTACTGCCTCTCTTGTAGCTGCTTCTGCTCCAAAAAGAATCTGAGGCTGTTGTGATCAGTCCTCACCCTAACCCTGTTACCCACTAAATATTGCCGGAACTTGGCCAATGCATGCATGATGGCGAGCATCTCCTTGTCGTATATAGAATACAACCTCTCGTGTGGAAGGAGCTTCCGGCTCTCATAGGCTATAGGGTGACCTCCCTGCATCAATACTGCGCCGATCCCTTCTCCTGACGCATCACACTCCAAAACAAATTACTGCGTGAAATTTGGCAATGCAAGCACTGGGCAGTTGCTCATAACCTCCTTGAGCCTGTCAAAGGCTCGTTGTGTTGTATCCGACCAATTGAAAGCCCCCTTCCTCGTCAAATCTGTTAGGGGTGCAGCAAGCTGTGAGAAACTCTTGACGAACTTTCGGTAGTAAGTACAAATGCCAATGAACACTCGTAGTTCTGTCACGTTCCTCGGCTCCGGCCACTCTCTAATGGCTCTGATCTTCTCCTCGTGGACTCTCACTGCGTCCACCCCTATGATGTGCCCCAAATACAACATCTCTGTCAACCCAAACTCACACTTGGAGAGTTTGGCATAGAACTGATGCTCTTGCAAGATACGCAACACTGTCTCAATGTGCTGGAAATGCTCCTCCCAAGTCCTGCTGTAAATGAGAATGTCATCAAAGAATACCAACACAAACTTCCTCAAGTGACTGTGGAAGATGTGATTCATGCAGGACTGAAATGTGGTGGGGGCGTTGGTTAGCCCAAAGGGCATCACCAAGAACTCAAAGTGCCCATAGTGACACCTGAAGGCGGTCTTGTGAATGTCCTGCTCCCTCACGCGAATCTGATGGTACCCAGATCTCAAACCAATCTTTGAGAAGAACCGTGCTCCTCTCAACACATCCATCAACTCGTCGATGCTGGGTATGGGGTCCCTGTTCTTCAGTGTCTTCTTGTTCAGGGCCCTGTAGTCAATGCACATCCTCAATGTGTCGTCCTTCTTCTTCATCAACACCACAGAAGAAGCGAAAGGACTCGTGCTCAACCGAATGTGCCCAAGAGCCAGCAACTCCTGGATAGCCCGCTCAATCTCATCCCGATAGGCCTTGCGGTGCCTATAGGGGGTGGTAACCACTGCTTGTATGCCCTGCTCAAGCTCGATGGTGTGCTCAAACCCACGGTCCGGTGGCTGTCCCAACGGAATCTCCCCAAACACTATGGCATACTGGTCAAGAATGCACTGTATCTCCGGATGTACCGTCTGCCTTGTAGTCCCTGCCTCTGATGCCTGCAGCTCTACTGCCCACTCTATGTCTCCTTTCCGGAAGATTGTCTCCATCCAATGAGCCGAAACAGTCTGAGGCAGATATGTGTGCTGACCCTGTATTTTCTCATGCCTCCCTGTCTTCTCATCATCCCACTCCATCTCTAGGGTCTTCCAATCTGTCGTGACCTTCCCTAGAGTGATAAGCCACTGAACACCCAGTATGACATTGGTGTTTGGAATATCGACCACGAAAAAGTGGTCAGTCAGTGTGTAAGTGCCCATCGTCGCTGATATCTCTGGAATATAACGAGCACACATCATGGTCTGATCTCTTGGGACCAAAACCGAAAACCCATCGAAGCTCTCTGTCTGTATACCTCTCTGCTCAACCATCTATGCATTGATGAAGTTGTGGGTCACCCCACTGTCAACCAAAACTGATACTCGCTGGCCACGTACTGTCCCCGTACGTGTAGCGTCAAATACTTGGGAACTCCTCGCTGCGTTGCAAGGGCCCCTCCGGTAGGTGCAAAAGATGCACCACCTGCTGCTGGCAGTGGAGGTGGCAAAGGCCCCTGCATGGCATGACTGTCTTTTGCCTCCACCTCATCTTCATCATCCTCTTCCCCACCGCTCTAGGAGAAGACCTCAATAAAATGTGCTTTGCCAACAGCACATCTATGTCCTGGTGTCCACGGCTCCTGACAAGTGAAGCACAACCGCTTCTTCGTCAGCTCCCTCTTGGCATCATCGTCAATCTATGCTCGTTTTGGGTTCCCCTTTGGAGGTGGAATCCTCACATCCTTCCCTTTAGACTGAAAAGTCTGTCTCTGGGGGTAAGGTGTCTGGGTCCTGGGTAAGACATCCTGTAAGTCCCAGGTCTTGCTAATGGCGTCCTGGAGTGTGGCTGGTCTAGTGGATCGGACTAAACCCCGAAGTGGCTCTGCTAACCCCTCAACATACATATAGATCCTCCGTGCCATGGATAGATATGGCACCCTCACTGAGACCCTTAAGAAATCTGCAATATAGGTCTCTAGGCTCCCTGTCTGTTTGAGCCTCGTTAGCTCAACAAAATGCTGCTCTGGATCTATCCGATCAAATTGCTCCATCAATCTCTTGGTGAACTCGGCATATGTCGTCACTGTGGAGTGTCCGAGTGTAACCATCCCCTGAAACCACCAATCCTGAGCTCACCATCCAAATGCAACATTGCCACCTTGATGGCCTCTGTCTCGGACATCTGGTTAAGCTGGAAATAAATGTCCAGCTTCTCCACCCAAGACTTTGCCGAACTATTTGATGAACCATCAAATGTAGGCAAGTGGAATCTACTCGCTGCACGGTGGGTGTCACCATCATGGTAATGTCGGTACCCTCTGTGATGGTTGCGGGGTCTACTATCCCGCTGGAGCTGAACAAAGTCTCTGAATGAAAGAGCATCCCTGAACTCCTGCCCATAGGCCTGGTACTCTGCAAAATAATCGCCCATATGACCGGGCTCTGTCTCTTGCTGGGCTTCGGTCCCGGTGTCTGCTCCTAAGAAGGTGGCATGGTGGAGCGTGTAGGGGCATGCGAGGCCACCTACTGCGCAGTATCACGCTGCTCTGGCAAATGATGGGATGCACCTGATCCCTCACTAATCTGAAAAAACCGTGGGCTCTCACGCTATCTGGCCTCTACTGTGGTGAATCTCTGCCCCATCACCTCAATCTGCCTCGACAGATCCTGCACTGATATGAGGAGCATATCCGCAAATCTCTTCCCATCCTCGTCTGCCATCGGATCCTTCTGCTCTGCGTCCACCACAGGCTCTTCCTGTTTTGCGTCCACTACCGGAACACAGTCCCCCCTCCGTAGGTATTTTCCAACCTACACCCAGTGTCTCTGTATCTCCTACCTCTGTAACAGATGTAGGGTTTTTTCCCTGGCGTCATAGATTGCTAGCTCCGCAGGCTGAGCCAGAACTATGCTCTGATACCACTATGATATCCCTTTTAGGAATATTTCTCAAATCCTAGCAAACCCCAACCAGAAAAACGTACAAGTGGTATATTAGCCGGAAAACTCACAGAGACGAAATAACGATAGTGCAGCAAACAACAATGTATACATGAAACATAAACAAATACTCAAGAAATGCAGCAAGAAATGGTAAGCCATTTTATTATACTGAGCAATAGAATGAGTACAGGGGGTGATCAGAAAGATGGCACCTCAACTTGCACAAGGCAAGTGAAGAAATACACTCAGAATAGCAAAGGAATGGCCTCACACTGATCTGTGTCCCAGCCGTTGGAAAACTGCCGTGTTGCTGGAAATCGAATGAGGGTTTGGGGTTGTTCCCATCAGAAAAGGTTGAAACTCTGGAATCAGACTCTACTCAAGAAACCCAGAAAAACCTAGAAAGCTTTCCTGGAATGGCCGACCCTCGAAAATCACCCCCTTGGGGTTTTGCGCAGTCTCTCAAGGCTCTGCTCTGCCACTGAATGAAACCCTTTAGAAATATGCTTGAAACCTCTGCCAAAACCCTCCAATATGCAATGGCTGATCCCTTGCTCAATCTCCTAGCACAAATCCTACTGCAAACCCTCAAGCCAGAACTCCTGCCAGAAAGAACTATGTCATCCCTCTTAGTGCTGCACAGTCCTCCAGGATGCTCAATCCTCCTGCCAGAAACGCTGATGAAACTACTGCCAAAATGCTGATGGAAATACCTTGCCCGAGTAGGCACTCGAAGTCCGCCAGGGCTAAGGGTGAGATCAACGAACGGAGACACTCAACGCACTAAACAGTATTGCAGACTAGCTAAACAGGCATCGTGCTCTAAGTCAAAGTGACTAGCTCAAATGCACATAACTGAATGCCAAAATGAGGAAGCTCCTCTCTCCTTTATAGCCTTTGCCTCTCTCAATCCCAAGGCCCACCTTCTCGAGTGCAGTCCCTCTCTTGCCACGTGTTTCTTCCCTACTGCGCGGTCCCTCCAAGTGTCTGCATGGGCTCCATTTCTGCGTCCCCCTTTTGGCCCCCTTGGCTCCCCTTTAAGTCACAACGTTGCATTACTAGGAAGTGACTTTTATTCTAAAAGTGAGTCATGTCCCCTTTCCCGCACTTTTTTATTCATAAATAACTATAGAAGGCAAAAAAATAAGCAAAATCGAATATTCCAATTAGCCATGGCTAATTAGGAATATTACATGAAATCATAAAATTTGCAGCAGAAACATTTGTCCTGAGAGATAGAAGTTGTTCCTAAACAGAAAGAGCAGAGAAGGAGTGATGCAGAGGGCTTGCGTCATCATGTTGAGCCAGAGAAAGGGTCAATGCAGAGGCAGAGGAAGGCAGAAGAGGCTCATGAAGAGCCACGTCATCCTACTCAGTCAGGTAGGCTTGACGTAGTTGGCCAGAAGAGCAATTCAGCCTTGCCAGGATTGCGCAGAGCTAAGTGGCTTAGTTTCCTTAGCTGCCAAGGCCTAGGAGCTATGGGTAGATTGTGGATTGGGAAACTAGTGGGGTACTGTTGCTGTCGAAGCAGAACAGTACCTAACGGGACAAAACCAAGGTAGAGGGAGTCGCTACCTAGGTGGATCTCTAGCCAAGAAATCCATATCAGTGTTACAGGAGCAAAGGGGATCGGAGAGGAGTGGTTTGACAGTTGGCAAGAGGATTTCCAGATGGAAATCGAGACTCAGAGGGAGTCGAGGAGAAGATTTCTAGGAGGTAAATTGAGACTCAGAGGGAGTCTAAGAGAGAACTTCCTGGAGCGAAGTTGAGACTCAGAGGGAATCGAGGAGAAGAGCGGAGATGGCAATGAATGGACTGAGGGATTAGGGCAGGTTGGACGGGGCTTCCAACTTTGTCATCTGGAAGGCCGGAATCTTGTCTGTTCTGGATAGACATCACATCAAGGGCTTCGCCTTGAAAACCATGGCTATCCCAGTCGACCCAGCTGATAACAAAAGGTATGACGATGCAATGGCAAAGGCAAAATGCATAATCCTTGATGGGGTCAAGGATCTTGTTGTTCAACATATTGCCGAGAAGAACACAGCAAAGAAAATGTGGGATACCTTGACAACATTGTATCAAGGCACTTCCGTGCAGAGGAAGATGCTACTGGAGAATCAATTGCGGTCACATCAAATGTAGAAGGGGCAGAAAATAGATCTATAACTCAGCAGGTTGCAGGAGATTCAGGACCAACTTACTTCCATAGGGGCCATGCCGGATCAGGAGTTCATGGTGAGGACCGCCTTGAATGCAGTCTCCGAGGAGTGGGAGACATTTGTCCAAAGCATTTTGGGCACAATTAATCTTCTAGGATGGGAAGAGATGTGGGCAGCTCTTCGCCAAGAAGAGATCAGACGGTTGACCAAGGCAAGAAGTAGCAGCAAAGGAGGTCGAATCAAGAAAGAGGAGGAGGAGGATGTGGCTCTGGCATTTGCAGGATAACAGGAGAAGAGAAAGAAGGACACCTCCAAGATAAAGTGCTTCCATTGTGGGGAGTTGGGTCATTATGTAACCCAGTGTCCTAGGAAGAAGAATAAGGGAGAGGCTTCTGACTCCAAGGCAACTCTGGCTAAGGCAAAGAAAGAAGTCAAGATGGATGATGACTGTGCCATGAGTGCTCATGCACCTCTAGAGAAGAGGTGGGGTGACATCGAGCTGTAGTCAGGAGGACTATAGAAGATGAGGGGCAAGATCCTTGATGTACCCAAACTCTTAGATTATATTCGGCTACGAGAGCCCCGAATGATAGTAGCAGGATGAAGGATGATAGGTGGAACAAGATGCGGATGGAGCAACAAGGTAGTGCTAGAGTGCAGAGGTCTGTAGCAAGGCAGTGGAGGTTGTAGCAGTGCGAGAAGCATAGAGGTGGTTGCAGCAGTGCAGAAAGGCACAGTGGAGGTTGCAGTAGTGCGAGAGGCACAAAGGTGTTTGCAGCAGTGCAGAGGCAGCAAAAAATGCACCAAATAGCAGGAGAGGTAGCTTCAGCATCAAGAGGGTTCCAGGATGACAAGGATGTCAGTGGTTGGGTAGATCAATTACTTACTTCTCAGTGATTGAGTTGTAGTGCAATGATTAGCAGTGGTAGTGCTATGGACAACACGATGCAGCATGATGAGAGAGAACTGCAGTGCAGATGCAGTGTTGGGAGGAAGGACCAACAATAGCACGGATGGAGAGGGAGCTGCAGTACAGATGTAGCAGTGGCAGTGGCAGAGCCATGGGCAATAGTACACGAGGCAATAGTGTAGAGGATATTGGGTAGCAGGCCAAGCATTAGCACAGGTACCTGTGCTGGATGATCAGGGTGATGTTCAGTAGTGGAGCATTACTAGAGCACATTCCTCGTTAAGAGGGAGTGTTGATTTGGGGTAGCATCGGATGTGTTTTAGCCATGAAAATTGGTGGAGAGGCTAAAGCACATGAGATCTCCAAGACCCATAAATGGTTTGGGGAAACTCTGCCCGGTTAGAGAGATATTAAAATAATTAATATTTTTAATGGGTTCCTAAGTCTAAACTTAGGAAAATAAAAATATTAATGGGTATTAGTATAAAACTGGGTGAGAATCTTCTAAAAGACATGGATCAAGCCAAATCTAATCTTAGCCACTGATTAGAGATTTAATCTTGGCCGTTGAAGACTCAACAGAAAAAGTATAAGAGGAGGCTTGAGGGTTAGTTGGAGATACACCAAGATTGATTAGTCAATTCGATTTTCTGGAGAAGGGTTTGCTGAGAGAAATTGAACAAGTGATCTGAGTTGCAACGAGGGGCAGTGAATGCATAACAGAGAGATAGAGATAGTGCCGAAGGACCAACGCAGAGGCAGAGGAGGCTACGTAGCACCAACAGGAGCCATGCAGAGGGCCAGAGTGACTCCGTGGTGATGCAGAATGTCAGAGAGCCAACGCAGAGCAGCAGAAGGTTGACGCAGGGGGCTTCGGAGTTACGTAGAGGCTAGGAGGGCTGACGGAAAGCTTCAGAGAAGCGTCAGAGAGATTTTCATGGAGCAGACTTGCTGAATATCTACTTCCGAAGAGAGGTATTACTGCCAGATTGATTTCTCTATTGGGTGAGCCAGTTTGGGACCTTAGTTGTATTCAAGAAAGCTGTTTAATAATAAAACCCTCAGAACTGCTGCACCGATTTTCCCATGTTGGGTTTTTCTGGGGACAATTGTCCAAGAATAACGGTGTCCCTTGTGTGTTTGTCTATTCTTTCAGTTGATGATCTGTAGATGGTTGAGACTCCTTTTGTGTTTATTTTCAGTATTTATATGGTTAAATAACTTGTTAAATGAATAAACAAGTAGGTGAAATAAACCATATAGTGCAGGAAGAATTTCTAATGAGTTAAACTTAGAAATTTCAAGATGTATGAGTCCTAACACGCTATCAGCTCTGTTGTCACTTCTTGGAAATGTTGCCTTAGCATACTTCCCAAGTACGCATCCTTTGCACACATCATCGTGTTTCATGCTAAGTTTTGGAACTCCTGTTACTGTTTTTCTAAGCATCCTGAGTGCTCCATGGTGTAGATGTCCCATTCTCCTATGCCATAACATATTCAGCTCCTTCCTACTATTATTATCACTGCCTATTAGTCCTGTTGACCACTCCATGTCAACTATCCCATAGCTATACATCTTTTTGCACATGGATTTCCATCATGTCTGAGCACTCAGGTGATTCGCAAATTCATCATTATCAACTATATGTACACTGGAGTTTTCTAAACCCATTTTGCATTTTGTTATGTAAATGATCCTAGTAAGACAAATATATGTAACAACCTAGGTAAATTTATTTTTCTGATGATGATTTCTATCGTGGGAGTTTTTTAGTTTCACTGATTCATGTGTGTTTCTAAACACGGATGATCGACAGAGTTTTTTCCTCCAGCCTCACCCCAAAGCTAGGGTGGATTTTGTCATCAGGATTTTAAATGAGTCCTAGTGTTATTTATTGAGTCTCTGTAAAAGTGATTTGTTAATAATTCTAACTATTTGGTTAGATTATTTTATTACAAGTCACTAAGTCTACTAGATCATATTTTGTGTCATAGAAATGGGTAATTATTGGGGGTCTATAACAAACTTAGTGCATGGTCCCTCATAGGTAGATACTATGGCTAAATATTTGAGGGTTGGAAAAATTAATAATCCCTTCATGAGTTAATTAATTAAAATTTCTGGCTAAAATAAATTAAAATGCTAAAGCCAGAAATTTAATTAATTTAGGTCTTAGGAAAAATTAAATTCTCCAATATTTAAAATTCGTGGGTTTTAAAGTTTTTAATTTTTGGAGGTCCTCGGTGAAGGGAATATTGAAAATTTCAAGATATTTTGAATTCTTGGGTCATAGTACTTAAGTCAAAGTCAACTTTTCGCGGCAAGTAACTTGAAATTGTTGTTGGGGTCTATTGCACCTATTTTGTCACTAGTCCAAGGAAGCAATTGTACATAATTTTTCAAAGTTTAGAATCATCAGTGAGTCAGTTCTTGTGTCATTGTAAACCCAATTTCTACAAATTATAATGTAAATGATGCTAGTACGATCGTTTAATTATATAACAACCTAGGTAAGCCTATGATTTTGTCGATGAATTTCAACCTAGGAGGTTTTTCGTCTCATCGCATTATGTGTGTTTCTAAACACGGATAATTGACATAGTTTTTCCCTCCAGCTTAAACCCCAAAGCTAGGATGGAATTCATTGACAGAGTCCTAGGTGAGTCCTAGTGTTATATCGAGTCTTTGTAAAGGTGGTTTGGGAATAATTCAAGCTATTTAGATAAATTATTTTATTAAAAATCATTTGGTCTACTAGATCATATTGTGTCCCAGAATTGGGTAAATATTTTGAGGGTCTATAACAAATGGGTATTTGCCTTTTGAGGGTTGAATTTGTAATATCTAATGTAAAAATATTTTAGTGCGTGGTCCCTCGTAATCATACACTATGGATAAAATATTTGAGGGTGGAAAAAATAATTAATCCCCTCAAGTGTCAATTAAATTAATTTTTCTAGCAAAAATAAAATTAAATCTTAAGCCAAAAAATTAATTAATTTAGAGTCAAAAATAAATTTCAGATAAATTAATTTCTCCAAGTGGAAAATGACTAAAAAATTCGTGGGTCAAAAGGAAGTTAATGTTTGGACGTCTCCCACCAAAGCAAAATTGGATATTTTAAGAAAAAATGAGCCCTTGAACCTTGGTGGTTAAGTCAAAGTCAAATTTTTGAGGCAGTTAATCCAAAAAAATAATTTTTGGATTAATAAAAAATGTTTTTTTATAGGAAATTTGAAAATTCCTCAAAAATAAATATTTTCTATGGCAGAGATTAAAAGATGATCAAATATTTATCAATGATCAAGATTTTTTTGATGGGGATCAAGCCAACTAGTTGTTATTTTCCACTTGGAGTATTTATCTATAAATTATAAGCCATTTTGCTTCTCAGGTCATCATGAAAACTCTGACTCTGGTCTATGTGATTTTGTAACATTGGTATTGATCCACTGATCTGCTGGGATCGTTTGAATTTCATAATAGAAAGACTTTGGGGTTTAGTTCATGGTGTTCTTTTTCCGATGATCTGTGGTATCAGTTAGTTATGTGCTTTCCTATATTGTGCTTAAATTTTTTATGAACTTGTTTATTAATTTGTTGGTAATAAGAACATTCTATTAGTAGATTTTGGGTCTATCTTAGGTGATTTGATTCACCATATTTTTAACAAGTTTGCTTGAAGAAATATATAGAGTTTGCATATACACCGACCCTTGGGCTCCAAGTCCACAGATTTTGGAGAAGAGCAGACCTTGTTTGGGCTTTGGGAATTTCTGTTTGATTTCTTACTTCACTAAGGCTGTGGGAAATACCATAACTTTCGAAACACATTTGATCCATTGTCATTATCATCTAAAAAAAATTATTTCTCAAAAACATTTTATTTTCACAAGCATTGTATATTTGTAAATATATTTTATAAAATATTTTCCTAACCCTTGTTTTGCAACCACTGGGGCTTGGGGTTTATTTTCAAATTTTGTAGGTTTTGGGTGTTTTTATTTTCATCTGTGCAGGTGAGATTCAAGCTATTCAAAAAGATTTGCTGGGGTTTTGAGCTAGATCTAGGCCCTTGAGGGTAAGATCTAGTCTCTACTTTATTTGCAGGGCCAACATCGAAGAATTTTGTAGTGAAATTGAGCATATTTGAAGATCTGAAGTAGAATAAATTTTTTGTGAGGGTTTGCAAATTTTTAGGGCCTTTTTAGGCCCAACATCAAGCCTTCCTAGCCCCAGTGGGGCCATAACTAGGTCTCTAGTCCCTGCCGTCACCCTTAGGAGGCTCCTCCTCCTAGCTGCAGGCATCTTGAGGTCCTCTTCTCCCCTTTCCGTGGGCTTCTACCCCTTCCTCCAGCCTCTGCCCCATCTGTCGTGGCCTCTCTTCCTCCTTGGCCTAACTTTTTCCTAGGCCGTAGGCCCCTCGACCCCTCCTTGTCCTCTTCCTCGTCCTCTTGTCTGATCCTTTTCTCCTCCGTCTCTCCTCTTCTCCCTCTTGGCTAGCCTCCAACCCTTAACCGTAGGCCTAAAGGCCTTATTTTCTTAGGCCGCATGCCTTCCTTGCTTTGGACAACAGGCCTTGAGGCCTATTCCAGCCTTATCGCAGCCCTACCTTGCCTATTTCACCTAGCCTCTACCTCCTCTTGGCCTTCTAACCCTCATTGTCACCTTTATCCATCCCCTCTTGCATCATTTCAGTCATTGCATTGCTGATTTTTTTTTAATTTTTATCACTGAATCGTGCTGTTTTGTAGAGATTTTGGGATCAAGTTGTGGTTGCAGGTGGTTTCTCCACTGGAGGAAATTTGGGCAAGATCTCCATCTATCTCCAAGCCCAAAACACCCATTGGTTTACTATCTTCTAAGCCTATTGTCTCACTGTTACAGCAAGATAATCATCTTAAAACAGTGGCAAAAAATCTAATTTGGATGCCTTAAAATCATTAACAAGTTTCCTAGGTTCATTGGATAAACTGGGTGCAGTTCGCTTAACTCATTTCATGGTTTATTGCTGACTGTGATAACCTTAACAAGATCAGAAAATATATCAGTGGCATAAGCATCTTTTCACTGGTTACTTTCTATCTCAAGTGCTCTCACCTAAATCAAGAGGAAATAAGAAATTTGGCATTTAGCATTAGTAACTTGCTGCTGTCATAGAAGTCTAATATTTGCTCATTGAATGTTATTGGAACACAAGATAATAATTGCTCATTGTGGAAAGAATTGTCTACATTGTTTACCTTAAGTTTTCTAAAGGTAATTTATCAATTGATGAAGTATTTCATGTACTAAGAAGACACTAATACATCTTGTTTCTTGTGAGTTGTGTGAACTTCAAAGTTTCAATTTTTACACTAATAAACTCACTCTCTGAGCACATAATCTAATAATCTTGTTGAATGGTTGTTTAAGTGAATACATCTAATAATCTATTGGACATTGGTGTTCTTAATCTCTTGAACAATTGTCATTGGCATCTCTTGTTGGCATTGAGGAATCTAATCACAATATTGGCTTTATCTTGTTGACAAAACTTGGAAGGCTTCTAAGTGTCTAAAGAGCATTAATCATATTGAGCAATTGAGTAACATATTTTAAGTGCTTTTCTTGCCATAATTGTTTCATGGTTAATATCTATTGTGGATCTTTGGCATATTGGTAATCTTTCCTTTAAAAAAATTCATCTTGTGATTATCTAACACTTGGGCAATTCTTTTTTTGGGTCATCTCTTGTATCTTGTTGGCACTTGTAAAATTGGCACATGTTCTTGTGGTTCAGATTGTATCTTTTTTATCATTGTTAAGTACTTATTGCCATAACTTAAGATATATCATAATTAAGTACTTAAAGGAACGTTCAACAATCTCACCTTAAGAATCACTCAATAATCGTGCATTGACATCTTAGAACTAGTCTTGCATTAATAATGTACATCCAAACATAAGCTTGGTTAATAGAGAGATAGGAAAACCCTTTCATCTTTGCTTGAGAAGTCTAGACACTCTAGTATTTAAAATGATGACCTTGTAGTCATCAGAGCTTCAATTTCTACAGTGCCGGAGGCACTGAGTATGTTAGATTTCAAAGTGAGATATCGTTAACCAAACCCTTTCTTGCTTCACCTTGATTTCTCTCTACCACTTAATTTAGAGGCTAGGCTCAATATAGATAAAGATCAAGGGATTCACTTAGGTAGGTATCTAATTAAAATAAACCAAGAACTTGCATATCACCTAGTTTGTAGGATTTGCACTTCATCTAGGATTGTCAAGCATTCATTAAGCAACGGTTGTTCATACGGTCATTTGGTCCTCAATTGATCTAAAGCAAGTGGTCGACTCTGTAAGGCACTGGTCTCACAAAATAATCTAATCTCTAAAAACTTGCTAAAATCAACTAAGTGGCTAGGCCATTCAATCATGTCTCCCGGACTTGTTGGTTGTCACCAAGTCTTTCATTCTCACATTTCATAGGGACTAACCCCCATATCGTGCTGTTAGGAGACAACTAGAATGGAGAGGGCAGGGATTAGAGTGACAACCCCTGCTCAGAGTCGTTGTCGCAATGCCTATACAATTTGAGCAACAACAGGGTCAAAGTTGTTGGAGAAGTTGCTGGAAGGTCGAAGTTTGTTGCTAGAAGCTGTTCAAGAAGGAAAGTTGACTTGGTCTTGGAGGGTCTTGGTCAAGGGTCATAGGTCTTGGAATTCATCAATTGAAGTTCTATAAGAAGAGAAGAATTCTGGTGGGTTTTCCTATCAGTTGGAGAGGTTTTGGCCCTGGCTGATCGCCTACATCTTGTGTCCTATTGTCTCATTGTTCTTTATGATTTGGTAGCTGTTTGATGATAAAGAGCACTAATAATAATAAAGGGAAGAAGAAGTTAATCAAGTTAAGTGAAAAATACATCACAAGCAGTTATCAAAGTAATAGAAATCACCTACACTTGCTGCCCCCTTGATTTCTCAAAAAGAGGGAGTGTTGAGCTTTGTAGCTTAGAAGGTACTTCCAATCTTGTGTCTTGAGTAGAAGGACCATGATTTGCCTTGTTAGGAACTTGTATTCGACATGTAGAGTGTGCAAGTGAGTTGCACACATGTTGATGTGTTGCGCGTGACATGCATGAGATGTTCATGTAAGGAAATATAAATTTATGACTTGTACTAGAGTTAAAGTAGAGAAAGCTAAACATAGGATAGTTAACTAAAGTCACTTATCTTTAGTTAACTTGACGAGCTCATTTTATCTGTCAATCTTAGATTTGGAAAGTTATAAATTGAGCCCAATTGTTGAGGCTAAGACAAGACAATAACACAAGATTGAGAGAGGCTTCTCAGTGAGCGTGTGTTGGGTCCGAGAAAGTGTAGAGAGGTTTGTGATCATTTTTCTAGTCTTTATTTTCTCAGTAGGGCCATTATCCCAAGACAGGAGCCCAAGTAAGTTTCGTGATTAATTTATTAATGAAGAACTGTTGATTGGGCAGAAATTTGTTTATGTGTATGTGATTTAGATCGAGTAATTTTGCTTCCACTAAATATTTTGGTTAGGAACTTAGCTGTGGATTTGTTCAGTTAATAATTGTTGTGAATCAAATATCGGGTGTTGAGTTCGAGAAATTCTAATAAATACAAACAAGCATAAGCACTTGATTGCAAAATGAATAAAATACCTTTTGATCAGAAACCCAACTTCATCCCTGGGCTCTCTGTTGGTTTTCTAGTGCAATCAAGGCTAAAACAATTTTTCAAATCTGGTAACTACTTCCAATGATACAACAAACTTCTTTAGAGCATTAAATTTGACCTTTAGAGCATTCCAATCATCGCCAAGTAGTTACACGTGAACAACTACAACCATTAACAATATAGAGTTGTAAAGATCACATTAAAACAACGACACAAGAGACACTAGGAATTAGGCTAGTGGCTAGGGAAAAACCCACAAGGGGAAAACCCAATCAATCTTTCCTTATGAGAGAGAGTTCAATTCATCAATTTGTACATCAGTGATAATAGCATGCCATTCACAGTGATCTTCAACAAAACATATAAACAAGATCGAACATCATGGTAGCTCAAGTCAATTCTCCAATTTTGTCCATAAGAGGTCTGCAACTAGGTCTTTCCTTGGTCTCCAGGATGTTGAAAATTAGCAGTTGAGGGAGCAATTTCCCCATTAGGGAAGAGCCCAACAAACCCTAAGGAGACCCCTCTTGCACTTGGAAAAATTAAAATTGCACATGGAATTTTTATTATTATTAATGCTGGTTGGGGTCAACACAAATTTATCAAGTCGACCTAGAAGAGAAATTCGACCTCGTAACTCACATATAAATAGACCTAAGTTGACATCACTTAGAGGCATCTCATCACACATTGAATCTTGTTCATTTGGTTCGATCACTTCTGAAATTGCAGGGCCGAGTTCACACGTGCAAAGGAGAGAGAGGAGACTTTTGTTGACTGCGTTGACTTTTTTTTTTAAATTTTCGTCCTCCTTTGACCAATGTTGACTTTTTTATTTTCGTCCTCCTTTGACCAATGTTGACTGGGGCCTAGTTTTGACTAAAATCTGATCTGTTTTGGAAGCTCGCTTTGTCTAGGATATTGACCAAATTATTCTGGTCACATTAACCACCTTTGATCACAAATCTCAAGCTAGGGTTACCATAGGTTGACTCTTTACTTTGATTGAATTGCAGGAGGATTCTTGGATCTGTTTTGGTTGCTTTTGACCAAGCAAGGAAGGATGAATTTATTGCTGCTTTGATTGAGGTTTTCTAAGCACATTTGATTGTTAACTTTTACTGGTTAGGGCTGCCGTTGACTGTACTTTGACAAGGTCGAAAATTGCAGGACTGGTACTCTTAAGTTTTACCAGATTTGACCGTTATCTCTCATATTTGATTGGTTGACTTGGAAGTCAAGGTTTTGACTTTGACTATTGTTGTTGGATGTACTTGGACTATGTATCTTTACTGAACGTTTGATGAACATCTGGTTTTTCCTTGGTCTTTGACTTAAATCTTTGTGTCTCATTGACCTTGGTTGTCTTCTATTGTGCATATTGTTTATTGTTCTATCTACAATTGCATATTGTTATTGGGTGATTGAAAATAAATTGGAAATGTGATTGATATTGAAGAAGAAATTGTTTAAGTGATTGTTACGACATAGAACATTGTGAAAAATTAACATGGTATCAAGGGTGAGATGAAGACAAGCCTGGGAGACAAGAGAAATCACCCCTTTGGAGAGATCTTATTTACTGTTGAAGCTCATTTTACTTGGTCAAGATGTCTACCTCATATTGCAAGATTGAGGAGAAGCTGAATGACTCATCCAACTTTGTTGCTTGGAGAGCTAGGGCGGATTTGACTTTGGAAGAGAATGATGTCATGGAATATGTTGAAGGCAAGGTACCTGAGCCTCCGGAGAATACAACTGTTGTTGCCAAGTCCAAGTACAAGAAAGGTGAAATCAAAGCTAAGAAAATCATTCTTTACTCTCTGAGAGATCATTTGATCACTTATGTTTCAAAGATGAAGAAGTCCAAGGAAATGTATAATAAGTTGATTGGAATGTATTAGATCAACAACTTTTGCCATATTCTTTCTTTGAAGAATCAACTCAAGGACATCAAGATGAACAAGGGTGACACCATTCAAGCATACTTCATGAGGATATCTCAACACAAGGACCAACTTTTGACTATTGGTGAATTTATATTTGATAGACAACTGGTGTTGATCGCCCTTGGAGGTCTTCCTATGACGTGTGAGACATTTATTACAACCATTAGCAACAATGATATTTTTCCCTCATTTGATGAGCTATTTGGCAAGTGCGCTCTAGAGGAGTCTAGGATGATATCTAAGGGAAGAATTCAGAAGTATGAAGAGGGAGAATCTACTGCATTCTCTGCCCAAGCCAAGAAGAGGAAAGAAAGAGGAGGACCATCTAATTCAAGAAAGGCTGCTCCAATATTCAAGATCTCCAATATCAAAAGTTCAATGTTTCAAATGCCACAAGCATGGTCATTATGCCTGAGACTGCCTGGAAAATGGAAGTGCTCCAAGGTCCAACAACAACAATCGTGGCTACAACAACAACAAGTCTAACAATAGAAGAAGAAGAGAAGCTCCTATTGCTCGTGAAGAAAGTCACTGCCCTCAAAAGAGATCAAGAAATCCAAGGTGTGATAATAATGCAGTTGAAACTCGATCTGAGTACTTTCTTGTTTCTGCTCTTTCAAGTTCCTCTCCTCTAGATTCTTTTGATAGTTGGTTGGTAGATAGTGGGGCTTTTAGACATTTCACTGGCTATAGAGAAGTTCTCTCAAACTTGGTTGAGAGGGAGTCTGATTTGAAGATTATTCTTGGAGATAATTCTAGATATCTCGTGAAGGGGTTTGGATCTATTTCTTTTCATTTGAATTATGATCAAATTATACATCTGCATGATGTCCTACATGTGCTGGGATTGAAGAAGAACCTTGTCTCAATTTCTGCCATGGAAAACAAGGGTTTGAAGGTTGCATTCATTAATAGGAGCGTCCTTGCTTGGCCAAGGAGAACTAGTATGAGAGATGCCTTCATACTTGGGACCAGAAATGAAGGCCTATATAAAGTCTGTGGGAGACCTATTCATGCCTTAGATCATGATGTTTCACATCAATGTGAACTATGGCACCAAGATTTGCTCAACTTCACTACAAAGCTTTGCCTAAGGTAAGAAAGATGGTTTCTAGAATGCCTGAGATTCGAGTAGATCATGAGGGAGTTTTGTCAAGGATGTGCAAGTGGAAAACATGTGAGGGGACCATTCGCTTCAAGTAGAAACATGACCAATTGAATACTTCAACTTATACATTCTGATCTGTGTCGACCTATGCCTGTGACTTCTCTTGGTGGCTACTTGTACTATATAATCTTTGTGGATGATTTCTCTCGCAAGACAAAGATTTTCATTTTGAAGAACAAGGACCAAGCATTTGACATGTTCAGGGAGTTCAAAGAATTGGTGGCAAATCAAACGGGAAAAAAAATCAAAATTCTAAGGATTAACAATGGAGGAGATTTCACTCCAAATTAATTCATTGACTTTTGAAAGGAAGTTGGAATCAAGAAGGAGACCATCGTACCTTACAACCCCTAAAAAAATGGTGTCGCTGAAAGGAAGAACATGACTATCATAGAAGCAGCTAGAGCTATGTTGCATGATCAAAAGCTGCCAAAATTTCTATGGGGTGAAGCTGGAAACATTGCTGTCTATGTTCAAAATAGTACTCCTCACCAAGTCTTAGGTGAAAAGACTCCTGAAGAAGCTTTCATAGGTGTAAAGACCCAAGTTGGACACTTGAGGATCTTTGGCTGCCCTGTTTACTTTCATGTGCTGAAGGAGAAGAGGACCCAATTGGAAGCCTCAGGAACGAAAAGTACTTTTGTTGGTTATTGTGAAAATTTTAAAGCTTATAGAATATATGTACTTGGTCAAAGGAATATAGAGTTTAGCAGGGATGTGACATTTGATGAAGATGCTGCTCTGGGGAAACAAAGGGACACTCCCACCCCTACCAATGTTGAGAGAAAGGATGATGCCATGGATGTACATGAAGAGCCTCCTATGCCTAAGCTTGAGCTTGATTTTGCTGATGAACCCATGGCACCCATGGATCCCTTGGATCCCCCTTTGTGTGATCCTCCCTCCACTAGAAAGAGACCTCTTTGGCTTCGTGACACTTTACAGGACGCTGAAAGACATGCTGCCACAAGAGGAACATTCAGAGAAAGCAAGAAGCCATGTCGATATCAGGGATATGTTGTAGCTATGAGCAACATTATAAAGGCTGAACCATGCACTTTCGAAGAAGCAATGAACAAACAAGTATGGAAGGATGTTATGGCCGAAGAATATGAGTCTATCATGAAGAAGAATGTGTGGGAAGTGGTTCCGAGACTCGAAGGAAAGTCTGTTGTGACTTCTAAATGGATATACAAAATTAAGCATGGTGTGGATGGAAGAATCGAGAAGTACAGAGCGAGATTTGTGGCTAGAGGTTTCTCCCAGAAAGAGGGAGAGGACTATGATGAGATTTTTGCACCTATTACTTGATACACTACCATCCGATCTATAGTTTCCCTTGTTGCTAGCCAGGGATGGACATGTCATCAGATGGATGTGAAGACTGCATTTCTACACGGCGTACTCAAGGACGAGGTATACCTGGAGCAACCACAAGGCTTTGAGGAGCATGACAGGAAGACTCATGTGTGTAGGTTGAACAAAACTCTTTATGGATTGAAGCAAGCCCCTAGGGCTTGGTATGCCCACATTGACAACTATCTGATGAAGCTTGGATTTACACGAAGCAATGTTGATCCTAATTTCTACTTTAAAGTCGTCCAAGATATGCCTTTGATTATGGTATTATATGTTAATGATTTATTCTTGACAGGTGGAGAGCCTCTTATTCTCCAATGTAAGAGGGAGTTGGCTTCTAAGTTTGAGATGAAAGACCTTGGTTTGATGCACTACTTCTTGGGCTTAGTGGTGTGGCAGATACTTGGTGAGATTTTCCTTTCTCAAGGGAAATATGTTGTCAAGCTGTTGGAAAGATTTGGAATGGTGTAATGCAAGTCCATGGCCACACCGATGGAGATGAATTTTAATAAGTTATGTGGTGAAGGTGTAGGACCTGATTTGGCAAATCCTTTTGAGTACTGACAACTGATTGGGGCACTGATGGAAGTGTGCATGTGTTTAGATACTTCCATGGGACTATTAATCATGGACTGAGATGCGCTGCCAAAGACGTGAGACTTCATGGATACACCAACGTTGATTGGGTTGGAAGTGTTGTTGATAGGAAGAACACATCTCGGTGTTGCTTTAGCTTGGGGTCTGCCATGATAACTTGGATGAGCAGGAAGCAAAATTCTGTCGCCCTTAGTACCATTGAGGCTGAGTATATTGTTGCTAGCATGGCTAGCTATGAGGCAATATGGTTGAGGAAGATCTTTGGAGAGCTATTTGAGTAGGTACTAGATACGACTGTGATATATTGGGATAATAAGAGTGGGATCTGACTTTCAAAGAATCCCATGTTCCACAGCTAGTCCAAGCACATTGAAATCAAATATTACTATATCCGGAATATGGTGCAACGAGGAGCAATAAGGCTCCAACACATCTCGATAGATGAGTAGATAGCCGACATTCTTACCAAGCCTTTGCCAAAAGGAAAGTTCTTGGTCTTTAGAAAGCAATTTGGACTGGCGGATGTGACCTTTCTGGGAAGGGGTCACGGTTGATCGAGAACATTGAGCTATACTCTTCCCCCCCTGTCTTTTGACTACCATTAATTTGGGGGGGGGGGGGGAATGGAGTCGGGGAACTCCTGGGGTTGAGGGTGCTAGGTTGCGTTTGATCCTTGCCACTTATGGCAAGTTGTATTTGTCCCCTACTCTATTACCATTGAAGGAGTGTTTGCTCTTTTCCACTTGTGACAAGTTGTATTTGCCCCCTACAATAGGCGTGTTTGATCCTTGCCACTTATGGCAAGTTGTATCTATTGCCTACTATCAAGTTTGGGACTTGACCGAGTATACCCTAGTATGCATCCTACCCACAAGTTGGGCTTGTCGGGATTGCCACCCATCTGACCAATGGGTGAGGAGACTTGGGACGTGTCTGATCCTTATCCTTTGTGGTAAGTGGTATCTCCCCGAAGCGATTGGATGTAGGTGTTTTACCACTTGATTCTTGAGGATCAAGGTGGGAAGATCAACAGACAATAGGATGTGTCTGATCCTTACCTCTCATGGTAAGTGTTATCTCCCCTATTGTCATTGATATAGGGTTGGAGATTGGTCTCCCCTATGATGATTTTTCTTCTTTAAATCGAGACATCATTGTTCAGCAGATGAGTAGAGATGAGGCAAGATGTCATATGATGCAGGAACATGTACACCCGAGCTGTGTCTTAAGATGCAGTCAGAAATTCCTCTCTAGCTGAGAGGGAGTGTTGAAAATTGGCAGCTGAGGGAGAAATTTCCCCCTTAAGGAAGATGCAAACCCTAAGGAAACCCCTATTGCACTTGGAAAAAAAAACATGCACATGGAATTTTTTTATTATTAATGTTGGTTGGGGTCAACACAGATTTATCAAGTTGGCCCAGAAGAGAAATTCGACCTCCTAACTCATAAATAAACCTAAGTTGACATCACTAGGAGGCATCTCATCACACATCAAATCTTCTTCATTTGGTTCCATCACTTTTGAAATTGCAGGGTCGAGTTCACACGTGTGCAGGAGAGAGAGGATACTTCTGTTGATTGTGTCGACTTTCTGATTTTCGACCTCCTTTGACAAGTGTTGACTTGGGGAACTTTGACTGAAATATGATTTGTTTTTTAAGGCCGCTTTGACTAGGATATTGACTGAATTATTCTGGGCACATTGACCATCTTTGACCGTAGATATGAAACTAAGGTTATCGCAGGTGGACTGTTGACTTTGACCGAATTGTAGGAGGATACTTGGATTTGTTTTGATTGGGTTTGACCATGCAAGGAAGGCCGAATTTATTGCTGCTTTGACTAAATTTTTATGAGTACATTTGGCTATTGACTTTTACTAGCTAGGGCTACCGTTGACTCTTGTTGACTAGAATTTGACAGGGTCAAAAATTGTAGGACTGGTACTTTGACCAGATTTGACTTTTATCTCATATTTGATTGGTTGACTTGGAAGTCAAGGTTTGATTTTGACTATTGTTGTTGGATGTACTTGGATTATGCATCTCTGTTGAACATTTGATGAACATCTAATATAAGAAGAATCCGGTTGGGATTTCCCCCTTGTGGGGTTTTTCCCTGGTCGTTGACCTAAATCTTTGTGTCTCATTGATCTTGGTTGTCTTATATTGTGCATATTGTTTACTGTTCTATGTACAATTGCTTATTGTTATTGGGTGATTGAAAATGAATTGGAAAAGTGATTGCTATTGACGAAGAAATTGTTTAACTGATTGCTACAACATAGAACATTGTGAAAAATTAACACAAGAGGGCCGAAATTTGGTCTATCCCCTAACCTTAAAACATAGGTGATGCTACAGAGTACAGATAATAGTGTAACATAACCTCACATGAGACAAAGAAGAAGTGTCATAGAGAAACTTGCTTGTCACACAGATCTGTGCCACAAAGAAGCTTGCAGTCACATAGATAAGTGCCACAAAGAAGCTTGTAGTCACAGAGAAGCTCGCTGTCATAGAGATAAGTGCCACAAAGAGCTCGCATCAACCATAGAAAAATAGTGCCACAGATAGCTCACATCACAGAGAGATAGTGCCACAAGTAGTTCTCATCATTACGCAGAAAATAGTGCCATAGATAGCTCGCATCACAGAGGATAATGTTGCCTTAGAGCTCGCATAAAACATAGATGAGATTTGAAAATATGTCTTGGAGGTGAGCTATGAGGCTCAATATATAGTTGTTTGTCCATACAAATGGACATGTCTTTTGGGCAGGCCGACATGTTCTAGGAGGGGTTGACTTGAGCAAATTTAGGAGGCAAATTATAAGTTCAAATTTTCTATTTCTTCTCATGATGAAAATACTGACCATGGATACCATATTTCCAACACTCCCTCTTTGCCAGGGAGGTACTTTTCATTCTGTTATGAAACCAGCTCAAGAAAGGATAGAAAAGATATATCAACGCCTTAGAATTCAGCCTCTTTGAGGGGGCAACCTCCTTTACATTACATAAATGAACAATTCTTGGATGATTCAAATGACAAAACCTCCTTTCTATATATAGGAGTCTAAGGAGTCACAATATAACCCAGCCGACCTAACAATAATAATATAAAGCCACAAAAATAACAATAGAGGGATTCTATGGGGCACAGTAATAGCAATATGGGGTAATAGGGGCACAACAATATTAATAAGGGGTATAACTACCATAGTAATGGGGTAATCACTAGTATTATAGGGACCCAACATGCCCCTTTCCTTAAAAAAAGTGTTGTCCTCAACGCTTGAGTAGTTCTGGATACTTCTGTATAAAATTCTCATCCTCCCATGTGGAATCTTTTGCGGATAAGTTCTTCCACTTGATAAGATACTCTGAAATTGATCGATTTCGTAGCTGTCGAGTTCTTGTTTCTATGAATGCTTCCTGTTCCAATATATTTTTTCCTTCCTCATCAAGTTCTGGCAATATTGTTTGAACTGGGAGCTTGTCGCCTATAACCTTCTTTAAACATGAAACATGGAAAACTGGGTGCAATCGAGAAGCTGCAGGAAGCTCCAATTTGCATGCCATAGTACCAATCTTTTGCAACACCTTGTAAGGACCGTAATACTTTGGTGATAATTTATTGTCCTTCTTAACTTGCTTGAGGGACATCTGCTTATATGGTTGTAGCCGTAGGAATACCCAATACATCAAAACTTCTTTCGCTGCAATGTTGATCTGCTTGTTGTTTCATTCTATTCTGTGCCAACACGAGGTTACCTTTAAGAGTTGGAGGACTTGTTGTTGATGTTCGATGTGATGTTCCACTGCTTGAACCTTAGAATTTTCTCTTAAATATGATGTGATGGATGGTGGTTGATACCCATAAAGTGCCATAATTGGGGTCATTTTTGTTGCTGTATGGAAGGAAGTGTTATACCACCATTCAGCCAGAGGCAACCATTTGACCCATTATGTATGTTTATCAGATACAAAGCAACGAGATATCCTTCCAAATATTTGTTTACTATCTCAGTTTGCCCATCAGATTGAGGATGATAAGATGAGCTATGAGCTAACTGAGTACCAAGACAAGAAAATAATTCTGTCGAAAAATTTCCAGTGAAAATGGGATCTCTGTCACTTACAATAATCTTTGGTTTCCATGTAGCTTTTGAATTGTTTCCATAAATGCAGTAGAAACTGTACTGGCTTTAATGGATGTGATAATGCAAAAAAGTGTGCATACTTGGTAAGTCTGTCAACTACCACCATGATGACACTCTTTCCCTCAGACTTGGGTAAACCTGTGATAAAATCCATTGAAACCTCCTCCCAAGGTTGGCTTGGAATGGATAAAGGTTGTAATAGACCCGGTGTCTTAATTGTTTCAACTTTATTTTGTTGGCAAACCAAACATTCCGCCACAAACTTTTGAATATCTGATTTAAGGCCATCCCAAAAAAATTCCCTCTTAATCTTGTGGTATGTTTTTAAAAATCTGAGTGCCCTCCTAAGGGAGAAGTGTGCAATTCCATAAGAATCTTTTGTTTGAGTTGGGAATT